>JARQZK010002914.1:745000-760000 GCA_030704885.1 Cynegetis impunctata | reverse complement strand
ATCTTATAAATAGTTCAGGTCAACTCCCTAAAACTTGCCACTACCCCCCCCAAACTCAATCTCTGGATACGCCACTGCCAAGTAAGCAATCAGAGAATATGGATATTTTTGAAAACATGCGAACAGAACACACACCTACTGACCAAGTAGGTAACATTTAATGCAATTTTTCAATAATGTTTAAACACTTGGCGGAGGGAGAAACTGAGTTGTTGTTGGTAACACTCTTGGAATAATAACGATTACCATGGTAGTCATATATATTGATGTATTTTCATTTGTTCATATTTTTATTTGTTCAATTATTTTTATATACCAATGCAAAATTTTTTGGTACTACTGATGAAGTCATCAAAATGATGGAAAATAAATTAGAAGTCTCTCTCCTTACCTTGCAAATTGACCGATACAGAAAATCTGATCATATATTTATATATATATATAATAAATGTTTTCATTTAAATACATCGCTGACTACTAGGTTCCTAAGAGGCGCTCGTTCTTGCCAAGATCCAACGTTTTCTAGAGTTTCAAAATTTTACTTCGTATATTTTGAGTTGACTTCTTAATTTTTCTTGAATCAATACTTATTATAGTTATTCGTCGAACATATCTTCTGTAGAAGAATCTTCTAGTTGTTTTGCATATATAATTAGCCCAATCTTATATTATCAGCATCAATTTAAACGACGTTCACGTCATGAACTGAAAGAAAAGTAAAATATTCCCTCTAGCAACGTCATTAGTTAATGAGTCATATGATTTTTATCTTCTATAAATGATTTATGATTTATTCAATTAAATGAAATTATCTCTGACTAGTTTCCTTTTCAAGTTGTGCAAAACTCCTCCGGTTTACGTTTAAATCAAAATTTTATATGAAGCGATTCTATAGCAAAACATTCAATTGAGTAAATCCTCATTCCATTCGAGTGATGAGAAATCATTTCACATCCACCATAATTTACTAAATCTTATTGGTTTCAAATATTGACTTTCGAGGGTTCTAAGCAATCTCCTAGAAATGATATAATATTTGAAAAAAAACTATAAATGTAAAATATTTATTTTAATCAAATATATTGCCTTCACTGAGATGTAAATAGTGGTTAGAGAGGGAGTAATACAGTACACATTTATATGAAAACAAGAAATATCTACGAGATGAAAACGAAAAACAAAAAATTGAGAATATTGTTTTTCCTCCTTGAATCAAATATCATTGTTTTGTGTTGGTGGACACTTGTACTTTGTAAAGGCAGATTTTGATTAGCATTCGATTCATGATATTCTTCAGATTTTAATAACAGCTTTTATTTTTCAAATGACGGCCATCTTTGATTTTCAAAAATTCATTACACTAATTAAACATGACGGTGCCATAAAAAACTTAGTAGGTCAATTAAATATGTACACTTAATATTGAAAGTGATGGCTTTTACCAAATGACACAATCTTAGAAATAACTGCAATAGTACGAAATTAAAATCAGGCCAGATCCTCAGATTTAAGTCGAACAATGTCTGTGTATAGGCCCCATTTTCGATGTCTTTACGGGATAACCCACCCATTTTTGAAAATATAGATTTGCAGTTTTCGCGAATGTTGGCTACTTTTTCGTGAATCTCTCGATACCACACACAAAATTTTCATAGCGTGCTTCGTGAAAAGTATTCATTAAAAAAATATTATTTAATAGAAGTTACTCAACAATATAACAAAACAATAAATTTAAACACTTAAGAAACACTATTTATCGACTATAAACACTGTGGACCTAATTATTTATTTATTTATTTAGCGTATGGGATTACAGTATGGTACAAATGATAGAAGTACGTGAATTATAAAAAACATAGAGGAATAATGAAGATATATATATATATATATATATATATATATATATATATATATATATATATATATATATATATATATATATATATATATAAGGACAAACATTATTATTAGGTAGCTATGAAAAAAGTCAAGTGCAGAATGTTTATAGTTCCTATCACCTACCTGTCAATGCTTACTAATTTTTCTTACAATGGCGAATGATAATCCAGGGTATCGAAACTACGAAGAATTATATATGGTTGGGATATATTACCAAGTTGGTTTCAATCCAAATCAAGCGGTGAACCTCTATTTTCAAAGGTATTCACTATTGCCCAGTTACTGATGGGTCTCAGATAATAAGATGGGTATTTTAGGTTTCCTGAAAGGAGACAACTGAGTAGAAGAATAATTGGCAGACTAAAAAAAATTTGGATAATTTTGGATCTTTCGAAAAGCCTAGACCAAAAAGTTATAGGAAAGAAAATGCTGAAGATGATGAAATTAGTATTCACGCAAAGGTAGAAAAAAACAAAAATACTTCTTGCAGACGAATTGAAGATTCGTATGGCATTCCAAAAATAAGGGTTTCGAAAATATTGAAAATCCACAAATATACCCCCTACATACCCCAAACTATACATCATTTGCACCTAGGTGATGCTGAGAAGTGCATTGAGTTTAGTGGTTGGTATATACGAAAGACGGGAGATAATATAAATTTTGGGCGTTTAGAGGTATGGTCCGATGAAAGCCATATAAGTAGCGTTGGCATTTTTATTCGAAATAATCATCGTTATTGATCAAATGAAAATGAGTGGTTCGTCAACAGTAAAGCAGATTTGGCTTTAATGTATCTTGTGCCGTTTTTGGAGGAAGTTTAGCCTACCGCATGTTCGACGGTAATTCGAATCACCAAAGATATTTGGAAATTACTTGACGAAATTCCGTTGGCTCAATACAGACACAGCTACTTCCAACAAGATGGCGCACCTTGTCATAACGCAGGTCCCGTTAGGTTTCATCCCACTGAAAGATTCCAAAACCAGTGGATTAGTAATAACGATCCCATTAAATAACCATCAAGTTCCCCCGACTTATCGATATTACACTTTATATATAAAAAATTAAATAAACCACATGCGGCACGAGAATCGAGATGCTCTGATGAATGCCACGAGAGAAGCTTTCAAATACTTAGGTAAGTATAAGACCTTTGTTTTCACTGCAGTCCATTGTCGCTATCCCCAGAAGATGCCAGCTGTGTCTTCAACAGAATGGGCAGCAATTTGAACAATATTTATAAAACATTTTCATCAGAAAAATAATAGAGCTTTTTTTTGTAGCATTGTTTCATATAAGTTTCAATTTTTGTTATAATAATTTTCAAATGAATCTTTGTTTAGTGACTTCTATTAAATAATAATTTCTTAATTAATACTGTTTATTCAATCCTCTATAAATTAGAGTAGTATTTGTTTATTGCGCTAAGAGATCTATTTTTGGAGTAATATTTGTCTTGACTTGCTATAGAAACGTGAAATTTACCTAAATTCAGGGCTAATACTCAAAATAAGATAAAGGTGTTGCATAATTTTAAAAAGCGCAAAGCATTTATGTTTTGAATATGAAAAAATATACAGAGTGTTCCATTTACAAAATTATAACATTGGGTTATATCTCAACAACGACAGCTTATTTCAGAAATCTGACTACGCCACTGGATTGTACATAAAATATTATATAGAAGACAGTTTTTATTTTTTCTATAAGTTGAAAGATAGCTGTGATAAAAGGGGGATGGCAAAATGCGAATTTTTCAATTTCGCCCTGTATCTCTAAAACGAAGCAAGCTAGAAAAATTATGTTTGCGGTATCGTAAGATTCACAAAAAAGTAGCCAAGGTTCGCGAAAACCGCAAATCTCTATCTTCAAAAATAAGCGAGTTATCCCGTATGGACACTGGAAATGGGACAGCATGTACTTCTTTTTATCAGGATAAAGAATTAAGTTTAAACAATTTGGTGGTGTTCCTATAAAACTCAAATTCAGTGGCAAGTTGCATTTTATTATGAAAAACTCACTTAAAATTCTTAGGCAAATATTTTTGGTTACTGATATCAGGAATAGGTGAAAAATTCATCAATTAATAATATCTAAACTTTACGATTGAAATGCAAAATATGTGTCATCTGAAATCAAAGATAAAACATTTAAAGGTAGCGTATGAATAATTCACTACATCGAATATTCTCTCTGTGATTAGTTAACAGATATGAAATTATTTGTTCGATATTTAGTAACTACGCTACTGATTCACTTACCTATTCGTGAAATGGATGATGAAATTGGATGGATGCGAGAAAGGTATATTTTTATTAATTCTAACGCAATTTCCGAATGTACTTCTTCCAACGCAAACAGATGGCCATAATAATATTCACTTTATTTAACAAGGAAATATTTGTTAAAATTTTTCTACTTCACTGGGACATATGCTGTTATGAGTGATTTTCTACCTCAGTTTGAATGAGTAATGGGTCACAATTTTCAGAGAAAATTGGTGGAGCGTAGTATGCATGTAGAATAAAAGAAAATACAATAAGAAGATGAGAATCAGAAAACTATTGATTACCAAATATATAACATTTATACAAAATCTTTAACTCATTCTAGAGATAAGAACATTCTCATTTGAGTACAGTTTTAGATTATATTTATGTCCATTTCAAAATGAGAATATTCTTTGAAAAAGTCACGCATTTCAAGAACTGTTGCCCAAATATTATATTTTCACATTACACCAACAGTCTGCGTATTTATTACACTGAGGAAAAAATTTAATCCAACGAATTGATATTCAGAATAGTTTACGCAAGAAACATTTCATGTTTCACTGAAGTATATGGTGTATATGAACGTTAACTAAGAGGTCTTGAAACCGTTTCATATTTCACTAACTTCTTATGATGTGATTGAACGTTAACTAAGACGTCATGAAACCATTTCATATTTCACTGACGTATTATGATGTAGTTAACTAACACTTCCTGGAACCATTTCATTTGTCACTTAATCTTATATTGTAGTGGAACTTTAACTATAGTTCAGGAGCCAGGTAAAAATTTGGTCAATCATTTCTTCTCTAACTATAATTGGTAAAACACACCAGGAAAATGCATCATAAAGCATCTTGAACGTCAAGTGCGGTTCCGTGGGGGATGAGAAAAAATTGTATTCAAATATTTTCTCTCAAGTAAAAATTTGTTTAATTATAGCTTATCCAATATCTCGAAGAAAAAAACAGTCACCTTACTATACATGGTGTATTATACGTCAGCTGGTCGCTCGATAATGAAGAACAAAATTATATTCTCAATGATTTCCTCTCAACCAAAAATTCACCTAATGGTAGCTTGTATGCAACTATGAATAAATATATATTTCAGCTGGCTGTATCTCGGTGTAAATACCGTCGGCTGATACCTTGAAAGTTTTGACGCAGGAGTTAGGTGGGAGCATCTATCGCCTATTCAAATGCATCGACCTACTGTTAGCTGATTTTTCAAATAAATTGCAGCAGTATAAGTAGAAGAGCTTCACCCAGAGCCATTAAAAATGATTGATGATGACAGCTCAAGGTCATAAATCATGGCCGGTCTTTTGTTTGGGGACAGGTGTTCCTATTGTCATTGACCCAAAGCCATTAAATCACGACGGGGGGTGCCAGGTCTTTTGTTCCTATTGTTTCTATTGTTTGGGCAGGTGTTCAGGACAGGACCGTATTAACTAATGATTGGGGATCGTGAGAATTGAATATTTTTTACAAATTTAGACCAAAATTCGTAAATCGTATGAAATCCACCCCTGACATTAGATATGGGTGCAGGTAATATTCATCGAGTAGCTAAACTATAGTAAAAAATAAATCAATTAATTTGATGCTGTAATTAATTCAAAAAATCAGCTAGCAGTGAGTATAGAAGGAATATAGAATTGAAGCTTCAAATTTAGTAGCCATCCAAGTTATTTTCATTACACCTGGCAACGAAGACCAGCACTACCCTGAACCAAGCGTAACTTTATACACTCTATGCTAGGCTAGATTGTGTTGCTTCAGTTTTTAGACCGTTAGGAAGGGTCTATCATCACACATGAGGAAGTAGAATCAGCTATCGAATGACTGAAAATAACCAAGCTCCTAGACCAGACCAGGTTCATGGAGAAGTCCTCAAACTTCTGGTCCCAGAACAGATAACACTACTGACCAAGCTCTTCAACACACAGGCGGTCAAATACCGGCTGCTGTCGAAATCCGTTTCGCTTCCCAAAAAGGTGAACGTAACCAAATGCTCCGACCACAGAATAATATCATCCAAGCACGCATATATAGAATACTCGACGAGAGAATGAGTGACATACAGTTTGGTTTCAGGAGGGGACTCAGCACCCGGGAGGCCTTATTCTCCATACATGTCCTGATTCAATGAGCACGGGACGTCAATACAGGAGGCTTTGCATGTTGCATAGATTTCGAAAAGGTCTTTGATACAGTGGAACGTGGTAAACTCATCTCAATCCTACGTGAGTCAGGAATTGACTGGGGGTGGGGGGGGGGGGGGGTGGGGGGGGGGGGGGGTGGGGGGGGGGGGGGGTGGGGGGGGGGGGGGGTGGGGGGGGGGGGGGGTGGGGGGGGGGGGGGTTCTGATCTTTGTTCGTAATTACATCTGTAAAGATTTGATTGAATAACAGTTTTGATTGATAAGTTTATGAGTTTGGCCAATATAAATGATTAAAGCAATATGAAATGCATCAATTTCATTTTGGAAGACTAGGTACTATTATATCTTTATTTCTAATATTTTAGACGCTTTTATTCACAACAATCGTGGACAGGAAGTTCGGGTTTCTTCGGTAATTTTTCGGAGATTGCAAAATAACAGGTAAGCATGGAGAAATGGTGGGTATCGTGGAAAGTAAAGTAATGTGGGTTTCTAACCTATATGAAAATGTTTAACATTTATGTTCGTTCGATATTTTATATAGCGTTTTTCATTTGCATAGTTCTAAAGTCGAATACTATTATTTATATTTGAAAAGCAATCTCTTATTCCATATTTCAAACAATATGCAATTTCAAGGCTGTGTTATTATTATTTATTTCTATTTCTACAGTGAAACATTCTAAAGTATCGTATTAGCATCATAATTTTTAAACACTAGGATATTTTGTCTATATTTTATATGAAAAGTTTTCTTATTCAAAAAGCTGGCCGTCGTTCATCGTAATAATATACGATATTTACATCAATGATGGGGAGCGTAAAGGGGTGTATAGGGATACCGTTAACATATATATATATATATATATATATATATATATATATATATATATATATATATATATATATATATATATATATATATATATATATATATATATATTATACACCCGTTTAACTTGAAATTTGGCTACGTAGACACCCACAAGAGAGGTAGGATATGCAAATCCTATTCAAAACGTATTGTACGAACGTGTTTTTACAAAAAAATTAAATATTCCAGATGATATTCATGAGAAATTTCATGAATCTTATAAAAATTGCATAAGTTATTTAATTTCGATGTTCACCAAATTGAATGCATGGACAAATCATACAATGAATGCATGAATCATATATTCAATAACAATTTTATCCGTTTAGTATAGATGTGTGTGGGCTTTTTTTTTTTGGCATGGCAAGGTATGTGATTGTTCAAAAGTATGCATACAATTATAAAATTATTAAATTTTCAATGTAGAATAATAGAATGAATTAATAATTTAACTTTATTACTACTTCATACAAAGTATGGGTTATAATTTATAATCTAAGTTGAATTAAATACATAATACTTAACTTCCTATCAATTTATTTATATAATATTGATCGTATTAGTATCATAATTTTTAAACACTAGGAGGTTTTGTCTATATTTCATATGAAAAGTTTTTCTTATTCAAAAAACTGTCCGTCATTCATCGTAATAATATACGATATTTACAACTGATTTATCACACATGGGATTTAGGTTTTTTAAAAATTTATATGTGTACTCTTTTTTCCTCTAGTATGAGAGACCTGTTATAATGCATGTAAACGAATGGTTCAAATTACATTTTTTTAATAATTTAGTTTCAAATAAAGAAGGTTTGTAATTAGATAAATAAATTTTCTGATTAAGTTTATTTTTATATAATATCATACATTTAATCATATTTATATACAATAACATATCTACCAGCTTACACTATCCAATACAATATTCTCAATATTGTAATAATATTTTACAAGCAATTCATACATATGGGGTGAGTCATTGTAACTCAATTTTATGAATTCAGCACAAGTTTGTATATCGATTACACGTAAATGTTGCTTACGCATTTCAGTGAGAATGAAATCTGCGAAATAATCAATTGTGCAATACCTGGTAATAGCATCGTCACTTTCAATTTTTTCATCCATCTTCCTTACAAAGAGATTCATGCCTGCTGCAAAAGTTTTTAAAGAATCAACAGCCAAAAATAGTTTTGGGAAGTTACTTTCCTTGAATATCAACACGTTGTTACATGTAGAATACAGTGAATATAATCCAATTGTATCCAGATATACTTCAATTTCACTGTTTTTCGCTAACTCCTTCAGTACCCCTGGCAATTTAACAGTAAGTTCATCTACTTCTTTTTTCGTGAATGAAATGAAATCAAGATAACCATGTCGACATATTCTAAGTAAACATTGAAAATCATTGAAAGGATCCAGACCAATGCTTACATATTTACTGCCTGAGAGATTCAAATTGTATATGTCTTCACTCACGAGCCGATGCATCTCACGCTCCATCCTACGATTTACGGTGTTGTGGTACACATCTTCAGGATAAGGAACCATGTTTGTTGAACTGTAATTACCATCTATTGATGACGTTTGCGGCGTGTAGTGGTAGCCTGTGGTGTATTTCTTCTGAGTTCTCGTTTCTTGCACTGCTTTCCTTGATTTCTCCGATTTCGACGGCCATCTTTGCGATCGAACAGTCTCGTTTTTATTGTACATGGTATTTAACTGCTGGTAGATATTGAAGAATAACTGCCTATTTGTTTGCAGTGAGCTATTTTTAAGCCCTTACCCCCTCCAAGTTTTGTGGTATTATTCCACCGTTTGTGTGTGTTTTCTTAGAAATACCTGCACCCGTTGAATAACTAATGTCAGGGGTGGATTTCTTACGATTTACGAATTTTGGTCTAAATTTGTGAAGAAAAATTCAATTCTCGCGATCCTCAATCATTAGTTAATACGGTCCTGCCCTAACATCTGCCCCAAACACCTGGTCTAACAATAGATCTGGTATAACAAAAGACCTGCCACCCGCTTTTGTGAAGAGATATTCGCATCAACCTTTTGTGTGTTTTCTTAGAAATACCTGGCCATGTCGAATAACTAATGTCAGGGGTGTATTTCTTACGATTTACGAATTTTGGTCTAAATTTGAAAAAAAATTCAATTCTCACGACCATCAATCATTAGTTAATACGGTCCTGTCTAAGAATAGACCGCACACCTGGTCTAACAACAGAAAAAATAGGAACAAAAGACCTGCCACCCGCTTTTGTGAAGAGATATTCGCATCAACCTTTTGTGTGTGTGTGTTTTCTTAGAAATATTACCTGCACCCATATCTAATGTCAGGGGTGGATTTCATACGATTTACGAATTTTGGTCTAAATTTGTAAAAAATATTCAATTCTCACGATCCCCAATCATTAGTTAATACGGTCCTGTCCTGAACACCTGCCCAAACAATAGAAACAATAGGAACAAAAGACCTGGCACCCTTTGTCGTTATTTAATGGCTTTGGGTCAATGACAATAGGAACACCTGTCCCCAAACAAAAGACCGGCCATGATTTATGACCTTGAGCTGTCATCATCAATCATTTTTAATGGCTCTGGGTGAAGCTCTTCTACTAGTATATTAGCAATCAGCTTACAAATTTTCATTTGGAAGGAAATGATTTATCTCAAATTATTCTCGTTATTTCTAAATATTATTTCTTCTTGAAGTGCCTTTCCTCTGTGGATGTTGGCTATCCCGGTGGTTCAAAGTACTCTATTCACTGCTGCTCTGAATAGAGCTGTCTAAGTCATTCCGCTTCAGGTTCATAAATTTCGCAGCCACGTTATACGTCCTGCTGACCTTCGCCCCTCTATCGTCTCATGTAGGGTGAGTTGGAGAAGGCCTCGCATGATATGTCCGAAGTATTCCAATTTTCTGCATTTGACATTTGGTAGGAATTCCAGCTGTCCACTGATGCGTTGTTATACCTTATCGTTTGATGCGCGGTGTATACATGGGATTCTGAGTATGCGGCGATAGCACCACATATCAAATGAATCTATGCGCCTACATGAGGCATCGGTAAAGGTCCATGCTTCTGCCCCATATAGAAGGATTGAGAGTACATAGCATTTTAAAATTTCTCCGTTAATCACAACTCCATACTTCATGTTGTCCAATGCCTCTTTAAATAGATGTTCTGAGTACATTTTTAATACAAGAGGCGATAGCATACACCCTTTGCACGTTCCCCCCTAATGTTAAACTCTTCCAATGGTTCGTTTTCAATTTGAACAAAGGATTTTTGTTGCAAGCATAGCTTTGACATTATATCTGTACCTCTGTGGTCAATTCCTGACTCACGTAGGATTGAGATGAGTTTACCACGTTCCACTGTATCAAAGACCTTTTCGAAATCTATGAAACATGCAAAGCCTCCTGTATTGACGTCCCGTGCTCATTGAATCAGGACATGTATGGAGAATAAGGCCTCCCGGGTGCTGAGTCCCCTCCTGAAACCAAACTGTATGTCACTCATTCTCTCGTCGAGTATTCTATATATGCGTGCTTGGATGATATTATTCTGTGATCGGAGCATTTGGTTACGTTCACCTTTTTGGGAAGCGAAACGGATTTCGACAGCAGCCGGTATTTGACCGCCTGTGTGTTGAAGAGCTTGGTCAGTAGTGTTATCTGTTCTGGGACCAGAAGTTTGAGGACTTCTCCATGAACCTGGTCTGGTCTAGGAGCTTGGTTATTTTCAGTCATTCGATAGCTGATTCTACTTCCTCATGTGTGATGATAGACCCTTCCTAAAGGTCTAAAAACTGAAGCAACACAATCTAGCCTAGCATAGAGTGTATAAAGTTACGCTTGGTTCAGGGTAGTGCTGGTCTTCGTTGCCATGTGTAATGAAAATAACTTGGATGGCTACTAAATTTGAAGCTTCAATTCTATATTCCTTCTATACTCACTGCTAGCTGATTTTTTGAATTAATTACAGCATCAAATTAATTGATTTATTTTTTACTATAGTTTAGCTACTCGATGAATAACATAAGTTTCGAAAATTATTTAAAAGTAATAATGTAAGTTAATAATTTTCATTATCGCTTTGGCTGGCCGCAAGCTCTAAGCGTACCTTTTCACACTCTATGTTATGCTAGCATGTGATGCTTCAATCTTTGGAAATAACAAGAATATTTCAAGATACGTCATTTCCTCCCAGATTACAATTTTAAAGCTGGTTGTTCATGCACTGCTATAATTAACGTAAAGAATCAGCTACCAGTATGTCGAGGGAAACTTCATCAGCTGATGCATTTAAATAGGCGATAGATGCTCCCGCCTAACTCCTGCGTCATAACTTTCAAAGTATCAGCTGACGGTCTTTCAACCGAGATACGGCCAGCTGAAATATATATTTATCCATGGCTGCATACAAGCTATCATCAGGTAAATTTTTAGTTGAGGGGAAAGTATAATTTTTCTTTATGTTCGAGCGACCAGGTGACGTATAATACACCATGTTATAGTCAAAGGATTGTTTTTTTCTTTGGGATATTGAGTTAGCTACAATTTAACAAATTTTAACATTGGAGCAAATGAATTGAATAGTTTTTTTCTTCGTGCGTGGGAGGCTACCGCCGCTCATCCCCCCACGCAACCGTAGCTGACGTTCACGAAGTATTATGATACAACTCTCTGATACATTCCACTAATTATCGCTTGAGAGGATTTTGGTCATGTGAATATGTTACTTGCTCTTGGATGCTCTTAGTTCATAAATCTATTTCATGTTTTACTGACGTCTTATGATTAACTGTACGTTAACTGAAACATCATAAAATATTTTCATGTTTCACGAACATCTGATGATGTAGTTGAACGTTAACTTAGATGTCATAGAACCATTTCAAGTTTCCATGACATCTTTTAATGTAGTTGAACGTTGACTAAGAGATTATAAAACAATTTCAATACATTACAATACAATTTATTGATCCCAGTAAGTATTCTGTATACAAATGAAACAAGGTAAAATAAAACTAATTGAAAGAAAAAATTTTGATAATTCAAACCACATAGAAGTAGCTTTAGATACTAGTTAGAAACTCATTAATAGTCTCATTAATAATATATGGTTCATAATCGATAAGATGTTTATGAAGTTGTTTTTTGAAGACCTCAATACTCTCCGTTAACCACAGACACCTAGGCAATAGGTTAAAAGTTCGTATAGCCATATATGAAGGGCAATTGGCAAACCTAGAGCTATAGTGAATAGGTAGATGAAACGTAAATATTCGTCGGGTTGAATTTTTATTTGTATATTTCTTCAAATAATATGGATGCAGTTTTAAAAAGATCATAAGTTAATAGATATATAAAGCATGAAACGTTAAAATATCATTAGCTTCAAAAAGATTTCGACAAGATCCTCTGTAACCTAAACCAAACGTAATTCTCATAGCTCTTTTCTGAGTGAAAATAATATCCATCGCAGAAGGCGAATTACCCCAGAAGATAATACCATATCACATGAAAGACTGAAAATTAGAAAAATATAAAGTGCCAACACATTCGAGTTTATCCTGCTTTTGATGACCGCAAGGGTGTATAGTACAGAGTTTAATTTTTTTCTTGTTTTATTGACATGCGAAGACCATCCTAGGTGTATGTCTAGTGTAATACCTAGGAAATTGACCATTCATCCTAGAAGGATATTGTAGTCACCATTAATACAAAAATATGATTGGCAACTAGTCTTAGGTTTATTACCACAGAAAAAAATGCCTTGAGTTTTGCTATTATTGATGACTAAGACACTGTCACTGCACCATCTGTCAATCTCCGCATCCTTTGTACCATCAATGTTTATGCACGATTCAACAGCAGTAGATGCAATGAAGAAGATGCTATCGTCAGCGCAAAAAATGATTGTGCGGCCAACTGCATAACCCACATCTGAAAGATTGTTTATGTAAATAACAAAAAGTAAAGGGACAAGCACGCTCCTCTGGGGGACTCCTCTTGAAAGGACCTTATACTCAGAGTGGTACATGTTACCACCTAAGTTGATTATAACTTTCTGTTGTCTATTTTGCAAATAGCTTTCAGTAAATCTGAGAGATATATTCCTCATGCTATTTTACTCCACTATTTCGAGAAGAATTGTGTATATAACAGAATCAAAGGCTTTAGATAAGTCAAATATCAACAATAACGGAACCACCCTTACCTCAAGCTCAGAAATAATAGCATCTAACAGCACAAATACAGATGTCACAATGTTTTTGTTTTCTGTAAAATTCTCTTGAGAGCAGGATACCACTTTGAATTTGGAAATAAAGTCCAAGAGCTTGAGAGCCAAAATTTGTTCGAAATTTATTTTAAATAAGCTCAATAGAATATGAATAGGTCTGTAGTTACTCAAATCACTAACGGTGCCCTTCTTGAAAGGAGGCTTTACTAAAGAAGTTTTCAAATCACCAGGAAAACAATATGCGCTAGAGGCTTAATGATGAGATGGATCGATTTTTTTATAATAGAGTTGGGAATGCCATCATATCCACTGAATTTGGAGGTTCTAAGAGATTTCACTGCACTGGTAACCTCCCTCTCCGTGAAATTTTTCCTAAGTTCGAAGCATGAGATGTTCCAAGAGGATCATCCGTACATGATCTTCCAATGAAGAAGTCTTTAAAATTGTTGCATAGGTTCACTCCTTGCACCTATGTGACACGGAATTAAGCACTTTTCAAACTTCTTCGCACTTATTACTGGAGTTATCAACGTATTTACTAAAAAAAATTATTTGCCGCAGAAATCGCCCTGTCATATATTCTCTTACTATGAACATTCTTAAATTCTGGTCGGACTACAGAGAGTACCTACCAGCAAATTATCAAGAGTTTGTTTCTTGCTTCGTATATTCGGACTGGTTCTACAGGTCAATATATTACGTCTAGGACTATTTTCTTTTGATGGCTTCCGATAACGATTGGAAAAATAAGATCACCTTTTGTTTACATCATTAGTCATGTCATAAATATCAATCCAGGAAGCTGAGGACAATGACAAAATGAACTGGTCAATTGTGTGCCCATTAATGCACCTTATAGTTAATTTATAGTTCAGTGGTATACCCAAAAGAACGTTTCCAAGCACAAAACTCAAAGCAACATGATCATATATAAACAATTCTCGAGTTTTTACACATGCTTCATGTTTAATATTATATTATCAGGACAAGCTCCAGAAGATGGTCGACTAATGAAAGCACAAAAAACTCCAACATTGTACATCTCAAGCAATAAAAGAACCTCCATTGAGTCAAAACATTAGTATTGAAGTATACAACAATTATGAAATAAATTTTCTCATTTCAGGTACTACTGACCTCTTATAATGTAGTTGAACGTTAACCAAGACGTTATAAAACAGACATTGCTCTATTGACGTAGCATAGTGGTGACAAATATTCACTCTTGATTAAAATTAATAATTCTTCGTTTTAGAAAAGTCCCAGATGAATACACACTGTTGTGGATGAAACGCTCAATAAAGACCTTAGAAATGTTGGTAAACAATCATAATTTTTCTCATTACAATTTATTACATTAACTGAAGAATTCACAATTTTATTACTATATATTGATAATTTTTTTTATATTATAATAATAATAATAATAATAAATTATTGTCCTAATTGAATAATTCGCAAATGATCAGACTTTTGATGAACTTTTTGGTATCTGACCATGTTCTGAATAAAAATTT
>JARQZK010002914.1:725000-740000 GCA_030704885.1 Cynegetis impunctata | reverse complement strand
ATATATATATATATATAATTGAGTGAACTAGGACATTTATTTGAAACTAATCAAACAAACCTCCTAGCGGAGCTGGTTATAAGAGTTCACGAAGCATCGAAATATCAACATCTACCCTAGATTGTTAGAAATGTTAATTTGTTTATCACAATCGATGGAAATTGATAGACAGACTGTTTCGCCCTTATTGGGGCTCATCAGTATCATCCATCCACCGAGAGTGATAACCAAACCAACATTTCAAACGGTCTTACATATTTCTTCTAGTAACTCCATGACATATAAATATGACACAGCGCCACCAGTCGAAAACAATTATAATATATATATATATATATATATATATATATATATATATATATATATATATATATATATATATATATATATATATATATATATATATATATATATATATATATATATATATATATATATTATAATAATTCTTGCCTCTGTTGTATTGTACCCTATTCATCTTTTTGGCAAGGGCGGAGTTCGAAAACCGGTTATATTTATTATGTAGTAAACGATTTCTAACGAAACTCGTAACTTTAGCAAAACTTTTGAAAGGTTGAAATTAATCTGATGTTTATGAATTTTAGAAAAATCGAAATATCAAGAAACAGACAACTATGTTTCATAAAGTTTTTTTCGATTGTAGCCGTCTTCAGTTATTATTTACGGACTATTTAGTCTAATATCAATAGTCAGGTCTGTTAATATTAGATGGTAAGAGAAACCACAGAGACCCTTACCCATATAATGTACAGAATAGATCATTCAATTTAAAATGTAGGTAGTTTATGAATTTTTTGAAAACTGAAAAATCAACAAAATAAAGCTATATCTTTATGGTAGACTAAATTCCTGGCCTTGTTTAGTTACTAATAACATGCTATTCCATACAATATCAGCAGTCAAATGGTAAGGGAAAACCAATGAAACTCCTTCCGCGTAAATATATATATATATATATATATATATATATATATATATATATATATATATATATATATATATATATATATATATATATATATATATATATATATATATATATATATATATATATATTAATATATATATATATATATATATATATACATATATACAGGGTGGACCACCAGGAACTGCATCGATCGATATCTCAGAAACTGAATTTAGGAAACATTTGTAATTTTGGAAACTTGCTAGATGTCTTAGGGCCTACTCAGCTAATATATTTTAATCTACTTTTTTCCTTTGCGGGTCCAAAGTTATCTCTAACTCGTCTTATAGTATTTGGTGATTGTTTCTGTTTTTGAGGATATGGTGTCACAAATGTATCACATGTTCTTGAAATAACTTTATCACATTATCCACTAATAATAAAGAAGTTTAAATAATCTTCGTTTGTATAATTAATCCGGGGTGCCATTACAATGATTTGAATTATCAAATACGATAGTGGCTATCCTAGATCTAATTGTTAAATGAATAGATGCAAAATCGCCATATAAAAATATTAAATTGGCAATAATTCGAATACTGAAAATTTTAGGTATAGATAACCTTTAACGAAGTTACCCTAATTTTTGAGGCTTAATACTATAAAATAAGAAAAATGGTCGGTTTCCATTTGAAAAAATTGATTTTTGTCAGTTGTCTCAATCTCATTTTAAATCTTATTTTTTGAACAACCTGTATGATTAGTTATCCAAATATTATACAAAATCTATTAAAGCAAGTCCTTTTCAACAAGAAATCCACCCCAGAGTGAGTAATAAGGCCATCCTTATAGGAACAATTGATAATTATATTAGGGCTTGCAATCCTCATTTTTGACATAAACATTTGAATTTGTCAAAAATGCTCAGACTTAGATATACGACATGATGCATGAAATCTGCCTAGAATAGGTAGAATTCAAAAATATAATAATATATAGGATGTCCTATTTAAAATAAGCGACTTAGGGTCTATTTCCTGTATAACTGGAAATTCCCAATAGGTTAAAATATTTTAACTGAGTAGGCCCTAAGACACTAGCAAGTTTCCAAAATTACAAATTTTTCCTAAATTCAGTTTCTAAGATATTGATCGATGCAGTTCCTGGTGGTCCATCCTGTATAAATATATATATATATATATATATATATATATATATATATATATATATATATATATATATATATATATATATATATATATATATATATATATATATATATATATAATCTCTTGATAATTATTAGCAATAACAGGCTTGTTGAATCTTAAAAAACTCGATTTTATTAAAAAGTTGACGTTTCGCCACATTCGTGGCTTTATCAAAACATTGCTGTTTAAAGATAATTCTAGATGATTGGTTCCTACGTTGTCTTCTATTATTTTAGAATTCAGAAATTTTTATTAAGCCTAGTTTGTTTATTTATTCCATTTTAAGTTTGATATAACTCAGACTATGTGGAATATTATCTTAGTTTATTGACCTTTATTGGGTACTTTGTATTATACTCAAGAATTTTATCAGGTGACAACAAGAGCATGTGTATTTTTTAGTGACTTGATTGGTTTTTCTAATTGGCTGAAATTTCAGTTAAACCCATATGTTAAGTACGTACAATTTCAATGAAATGATATATATGAAAAATTACCTTAATTAACGATAAAATACAATCAATAGACCTAGGGAATATAGGTACCTACCTATAGCATTTTTGCTTTCGCAAAATAAGAACTCATATATTTAAATGCAAGAATGTTGATGTTACATTACAGGAAACATAAAATAGGTAATATTAGTTTGACAAAGAGAGACTATTCACTTAGCAGATCAAATACCAAGAAGTTCAATTTCAATAAAAATTATTCTTAAACAACATCGAACTTTTCTGCCACAATTTTAACTATCCAATTAACAACTAATATGATCACCTCATTTATCTTTGTGATAATTTTTCTCTCAATAACTCTTGTAAAAATCAATCAATTACTTATATTATTTATATTTTAAATGAACCAGAATGAGCACGGTCCTGCTTCAATTTCATCAAATGTCTTGTAACTTCAACATGAAAGCAGATGCAATGCAAGCATGCAAACATGTATATTGCAATTTTAATCATAATTCCAGGAGCACCAGAATTCTCAGTCATTTGAGCGAGAACAAATCATCAGCAGACATGACAAGACAAGAGAGATAAATCTTAACAAAAACACAAAAACCATTTCAGCGTAGTAGTTTCGGTATATGCGCTTAGTGATCACACAAAGGTAAGAAACCTTACAGTAAAAAATTTCCCTGAAAATTAAACCTTCTTTGACACATTCAATCTATGAGTTGAGTCGTGCACATGAAAACTCCACCCCATATAGTAGAAGGGAGGGAGAGGTCAACAAGACTTCAAAAGCTCTCGAATTTCAATGGAATATGAAAATTATTATTCCTTTCACTGGATCCAAATACTCGTAAGTGATTACTGGTGTACGGAATGATGCTCTTCATTTTCGCTGTAGAATGAACACGTATTCCTAGAAAAAAATTGAATCATTCTTTTCTGTCCGGAGTTTTCAAATTCAATCAAAAGAGTGTAATTTTTTTTTCTTTGTAATAGATAAAGATTATACTGGTAAACTGAATTTTCACTATTTAACGAATCGTATGAGGGATTTCGATACACAGTGCCATCTTTCGGTCTCACATTAACTGTACAATATGAAGGGCATTTTTATAGGAAAATATGACCCAAAGATTAAACTGTTAAATATAAATACTGAATTATATATATTTACTAGCTGACCCAGCAAACGTTGTTCTGCCACATAAATTATTTTTATCTATCTACCTTTGTATCTATTCATCTATCTGCCGATGTATCTCTATCTATCTAACTATCTATCTATCTATCTAGATAGTTATCTTTCTATCTATCTATCATTATATCTATCTATCTATCAGTCTATCTGGCCCGGCAAATGTTGTTTAAATTATGAAAATGGCTATGAGAAAATATGGGTTGTTGATAGAAGGGTGAAAATTTAGTTATATATTTTTTGATGCAAAATTCGAGTATAAAAGAAATATAAAAACTAAAAAGAAATACAAAAAAACAATAATGAGTGAAGTTTCATTGTATTCAATGAACCAAATAAGAAAATATTTCACGAGAAAGAATATTTAAATCTGCTAAACTATATTTTCATTTCTGGATATGAATTGTTAGTGAAAAAAAAAGTTTTCTGCGGTATTCCTGATGCCCTTAATCCTTAATAATTAATCTTTTCAGTACGGCTGAAATTTTTGTAAAGGAGGTCACCCAAAAAATACATTTGCTAATTTCATCAAGTGATTTACAAAACTTTATTCTTGTTCTGGAGAAGATGCACCTTTTCTACCTAACCTATCTCTTGGTGTCGCAAGTTTCTTGTTGCCTGGAAATGTCGATTCTGCAATGTTGAAGTAATCTTGAAGACATAGGTTATATTTTACCATATGACGCGCGCATAACCGCGCAGTATAGCCACACAGGTAACCAACAACAAATAATCGCTCATATAAAAAAATTAACTGTCATTTTCTTCGAAAATTCACTCAAATGGAAACAAAGATGCTGCTGATACAACACAAATTTAAAAAATACGTATAAAACTATTTGGAGTTTCTTATATTGATTTCATATAGAAAAAACTCGTTAGCAGCAGAACTCCATCACTTAAGTCATATTTTTAGCGAAAAATGCATCGCGTCGGGATACGATTCTAACGAATTCAATCATATTTTCGAAAATCACGCTTAAATAGCAAACATAATAAAAAAGTTGAAAATAATTTTTTTATTAAAACAAAAAAATCGCAAAATGCATCGTGGTTAAGAAAAAAAGTTGACACCAACGAAGGAACGTACCTCAACATCAACTCAATCCATTTACCAAATTTCAACCTTATACTGTAAAAAAAAAGTGCATCGTATACTGATAGCGAAGCAGGTCGATATGCGATTTGACCGGAATAGTCTTCGCGCGGGGCAGCGCGACTCAAGAAAATAGTTGAAACTACTCAAAGGCACTTCCGCAACATTAACAGTATCTACGTACCAAGTTTAAAGTCAATAGAGAGTTATTGGAACTTTTATAAAGTTAAGCAGTAATAGTGCCGACCTTATATTGACATATACGCATGCGCAGTCGATATTTAAAATAAGGGAGACATTATTAATGTTACTGCTTGTCGTTATTTGTGCGCGGTTACTGTAGGGCACTATCCAGGCCTTATTTCATGATTTACATGTCATAACCTCTCTTTTTTCGGTTTCTATCTATGTTCTATGTTCTATCCTTTGATAAAGCAAGACAAAGTACCTACCACCTTGTCATTATAACGTAACCTCATAAGGTTGTTGATCTGTGGTTTCAATAACTCTAAATCTTAAGTATATTTTAAGGTCGAGCACTATTTATATAAGGTCGGCACAAATACTGCAAGACAGTAAATTCAGGTTTCCAATAACTCTCTACTAACTCAATCTGCAGAAGCTGTGGAGTTAGGCTAATTCTCAAAAACCACGAAAAAACAGGAAATATCGACGTAAAAATGGCGGTGATTGCAGAAATCTACCCAAATTATATATATATATATATATATATATATATATATATATATATATATATATATATATATATATATATATATTTATATATATACCTATATATATATATATATATATATCTCAGACATGAAACATTTTTCGAAAATCGTTGTCTAGGTGGTCTAAAACGGATAGAAAAACTACTCCCGCACCTAGCTGCTTTCCTTTGGTACACTGCACTAGTATGTATTTTATAGGATAAAATACGACTAAAACAGCAAGAGTAAGCTAAAAAAAAAACGAAAGCCAACTATCAACACGTAGTTAACACTCTGCAATAATGCAGCGTCGTTAAAATGTCGACGGCTAGAGGGCTGCTCTATCATAACTTCGGATTGAGACATTAGAGATGTCCCTTACTGTGCACCAGCATTTATACCCCACAACCTATTTCATTATTTTTGATTCATTCCTTTACTGTAATTAATCATAATTGATTACAATCATTCCCGACCTCATTACAATGCCACAATTACAAAGAATAGGTAGCGCGCCAAAAAAATATGACAATAACACATAAATGTAAGGATATTCATTTACTACAATAGCCCACTTGGTTTTATCGATACTAGAAATATTCAGCAAGGTTAAAATTTTCACGAGACAAATAATCATAGAATTTTCAAAAATATGGTAGAAATAGAGGGTTTTCAATTTATCACATCAGCCCACTTGGTTTTATCGATACAAGAAATGGTCAGCAGGATTTAAAAAATAATAACAAAGAAGCTGCAAGTGAGTGGGGTAGTGTAATTATTGATAAGAATACATAAGACAAACAATCATAGAATTTTCGATAATTCTTATCGATAATTACACTACCTGCAGCTTATTCGCCATTACTTTTTTAACTTTGCTGAATATTTCTAGTATCGATAAAACCAAGTAGGCTATTGTAATAAATGAATATCCTTACCTTTATGTGTTATTGTCATATTTTTTCGATGCGCTACCTACTTTTTGGAATTGTGGCATTTTAATGAGACCGGGAATGGTTGTAATTAATTGTAATCAATTGTAATTAATTACAGCAAATGAATGAATCAAAAATAATTTATACGGTAAGTGTGGTGCAGCTTTAGACTAATTCTACACCGCAACCTCATAACTTGAGTTCTGCAACTATAATAAATTATGGAATAGGTGGGTAATATATTGTAATTGATGTGTAAAAAATTTACGTTGAGTGAAATAGGTTGTGGGTTTATAAATGCTGGTGCACTCTGTGGGACATGCATTAAGAGCCGTAGCACAGATTCGCGATATTTTCCGTTCGCAGTATTCTCCCACTTTCCCCTATCATTCCTTTCCTTCAGAAATAATATTCAACATTAATGAAAGAAAATTGATTCCTCCAAACGAAACTTCAGTTGAAGTTTCTGGGTTTGATCAACCAGTTATATATTTTTCTCCACAAGACAAATAGCAACGGTTCGTAGACATGAGACCGATATAACTAATACGATTTCAAACACAAATCGATTAATATCGATTTCTCTAACTAGAAATTCCGATGACAAAAATATACCTAACCGAACCAAACGCTTACGATTTATAATACGAAACGAATCCGAATCGAGAAATAAAATCAGTAGATCTCCCAAACGAATCCAATCGCAAACCGACTGATACATAGAAATTCGATTTCTCTCTTTCTAACCAAACATAACATAGCGGAATGAAAAAGAAGGCGCGAATTTCAGGATTCAGATGTTCAATTTTCGGTTACGAAAATCTAATGCACATTCAGCTAATGGACTAAAGTTTAGAAAAAATATTAAAAAATTGATCAACTTATTGAATTGTATATATATAAAATTTAAGAAGTTTTGATTTGGATTATTAAGTTTTTAAGTTTGGACGTTTTAACTGATTAGACGGGCAGTGTTTAAGTTTTAAAAATGTCCCGAAACCCAGTGAGATATGGACTCATTGTGATAAAAAATGAAATGCTCCTGCAGTTGCGGTGTGTAAATATTGCAGTCAAAATATATCATATTCTTCCCCAACGTGTTGAAAATTGGTAAACTCAGCCCTATTCTTAAGGCAGGATCAGAAAATAAAGTAGAAAAATATCGTCCCATAACGGTAGTTCAATTATAATTGAAAAAAAGGTCAGTTGCTTCCTAACTAAATATGTCGAGCTGGATAGATTTCAGTACGGCTTCCAAATGAAATCACACACGCAGAGCGACACAATGGACTTTTTGAATCACGCTTTAACTAGTCTAGATAATAGAAGATAGGTATGTAATAACGATATTTGTTGATTTACTGAAGACATTTGATGTAGTTGACCATGAAATGTTAATAAATAAGCTAAATTTACTGGGAATAAGAGGTAAGTGTTCTGACCTTCTAGTGACATATTTAAGAGACCGACAACAGTATGTAACACTAGACAAAGTCAATAGTGCACTAAATAAAGTTACCTGTGGAGTCCCACATGGGTCTATGTGGGACCTATGTTGTATTCTTTACATGCACTAAATATTAAGAAAGCCAAATTAAAAGCTCGCTACTATATACTTGCAGACAACATCGTCATTGCCTATGATGGAAATAACCTCACTGAATTAGAGTATTGGGTGAATATTTATCTAAAACTTTATGCTGAGTGGCACTTCAGTAATAAACTCAAAATAAATATCGACAAAATTATTTTCGTGTTGTTTAAAATTAAAAATTCATAAAATTTGGCTCCCAAGTGATTGAAAAAGTCTAATACACCAAATATCTGGGGCTGATCATAGATGATAAATTGAATTGGCAGGAACACTTATCTGAATGCACAAAATAGACAATATGATTTACATATGATTTACAATGCATACTTTATTTCAGTTTTTCGCTGTCTAATAACAACTTGGGCTATATGTCGATAAACTCAATTTAAGAAAATACAAACTCTTCAAAATAGTTGGAGAAATCTTTATTTGGATATAACTACAGAGCACTTACACAGATAATATATAAGGATATAGGAATAATCCCCCTGGAACAAATATTGCAAATAAAACAATGCAAATACACTAACAAAATTAGCAAAACCCACAGATATCAGACTAGAAGTCACAATAACTTTTACCTATCAAATGTAAGAACAAACCTAGCACTCAATAATCTTATATACAAATGATTGAAAACTTCTAACTCATTGGTAAATGTGAAGAACAAAGATAATTATTCTTCATTTAAAAATAACTTGATCCAGCACATAAATCAACAAAATTCTGAAATATGACTATTGCAAAAAAACTTGGTGCTTATAATGTGATATAACTAACTATTCAAAAATATATGTTGTATTTATTTATCGTTACCTAGAATTGGATGGTACCTAGTTTTTAAAATTGATGTAGATGTATCAAATGCCGGTTTGTTAAGTAATATTCCATCACATTATTGCTGATTTGGAATGATATTTACTATTATAATATTTTTTTTGTAATTTTGTAAATTTTTATCAAATAGAGTAAATATTATAGTTAAAAAATATATCTTGGCGAGGCTAGGCGATACTGAAATGGGATATATATATATATATATATATATATATATATATATATATATATATATATATATATATATATATATATATATATAGATGGGTAGTCTTGACTGGCTAGTTGAGGAAAAATGTATTTGAATATTTTGAGGTTGCAGTCAGAATAATTGTTGGGCTAGGTTAAACCATAGGTCATATGACAAAGAGTATTCTTTAACCTAGCCCAACAATTATTCTGACTGCAACCTCAAAATATTCAAATACATTATATATATATATATATATATATATATATATATATATATATATATATATATATATATATATATATATAAATATATATATATATATATATATATATATATATATATATATATATATATATATATATATATATATATATATATATATATATATATATATATATATACAATTAAGTAAGTAACTGCCGATGGTTTTTAAAAAATATATTAATTATAGCTGGGTATTCGGCAAGGAGTTATGATCTAAACAACCAAATTTGTCTCAGTCGACGTTTCGACTCTTTATTGAGTCTTCCTCAGGACATCTACAATTTAAAAAGAATGACAAAGAATGTTACACCGAAACAGTTCGTCTTATATATATAAAAAACAACAAAATTACATGTATACAACAGTTTCTTTGAACTCTAGTTCCTGCAATTCACAAGGAATATACAACAAAAACTCATTTAAAACCGAAAACATGTTAAAATAACGTGAATAAAGCTAAAAAACAGAAATAAATGGGCTCGAAATATCAACTAAATGGTATAAAAATCTGACTGAAACTCAAAAACAAATGCCAAAATTTAATCAAATACTTACAAACAGTTAGGTTGTAAGGCCCATAACATGACACAACTCTACAACAGCTCATTGTTTTTGGAGTAAAAATTTTCTATTAATTTAATAATTTCGAAGCGAGGAGCCAAACATAACCTCACGAAAAACAATAACAAACCCAGATTACTGTCAAGCGACATTGTATTATCAGTAACCCGCGCATGTGGACAATTTCATAGAAAGGAATATAACAATACTATGAAGAAGGTATATCTAATTTATGAACATGAGAAAATATGATACTAAATATTAAATAGCATTCAGGGAGGATTTATCTAAACTTAAAACATATTTATATATTCCACTAAGATTACCAATATCGTCTCTAAAATTAATCCTTTCACGTAAATCACATATGAAACACATCTCCATGAAAACTCTCTTCTTGTAATTCACCTCTGTCATTAAAATTTTCCGCTCACTGAAATTGATATTATGTCCAGTTTTATTCACATGACTAGCCAAAGCACATCTATTCGGTCTTAGTTTAATGTCACTTTTGTGTAATGATATCCGCTGTTTTAGTGATTGCGAAGTTTGTCCCACATAGGAAGCCCCACAACTACAATTAAACTTATAAATTATATTGGTCCTACAAAGATCGTCATCTCTATCCTTTACATGAGAAAACAGATTCCTATTTGTCAGAATATTACAAATTGCAATTCTCAGATTCGGGACCTTGTTATTAAATTAATAGAAAATTTTTACTCCAAAAACAATGAGCAGTTGTAGAGTTGTGTCATGTTATGGGCCTTACAACCTAACTGTTTGTAAGTATTTGATTAAATTTTGGCATTTGTTTTTGAGTTTCAGTCAGATTTTTATACCATTTAGTTGATATTTTGAGCCCATTTATTTCTGTTTTTTAGCTTTATTCACGTTATTTTAACATGTTTTCGGTTTTAAATGAGTTTTTGTTGTATATTCCTTGTGAATTGCAGGAACTAGAGTTCAAAGAAACTGTTGTATACATGTAATTTTGTTCTTTTTTATATATATAAGACGAACTGTTTCGGTGTAACATTCTTTGTCATTCTTTTTAAATTGTAGATGTCCTGAGGAAGACTCAATAAAGAGTCGAAACGTCGACTGGGACAAATTTGGTTGTTTAGATCATAACTCCTTGCCGAATACCCAGCTATAATTAATATATTTTATATATATATATATATATATATATATATATATATATATATATATAGTCATTTTCATTATATTATTTTATATATATATATATATATATATATATTTTTTTTTTCTTATTGTTCAGTGTATCATACTCCTGCAGAGTCTGTAAAATGCACTCTTGCAGGTACTTTACTCAGGAAATTCGGATTTCCAACAATTGTGGTTACTTACTATTTGTTTTCATGTATAAAAGCAAATTTAAATATGGAAAATAATCTGTTCAAGTAATTTGATGGAAATCACTATGGTAAAATTTTCAAAAAACTACAATACTATACAACTAAAAGACTTTTTGAATGAATAATCTATTTATACATTTCATGAATTTTCGGCATGTATGTAAATCAATAATTCGTATTTGGTATAACTACCATTATGTAGGAAACCTATGGTTGGTTTAAATGAATAAGCCTAGCTGTCAACCGAATTTTGAAAAGTTGGTCAAAAAGTCATATTTTGGGAAATAAATACATCTAATGATTAAAACCATAGCACTTTTGGTCTAGATGCAAATTTTTTACTTTCCAATTATATTATCTTTGATCATAGATCAAAGAGGATGGAGTAAAATAAAGGTTTAATGTACAATCAAATTTTCTATCTTTGGGACTTTAGAATCTGTCTATACGTGAATATGTCTTGTTTTTCTGGCGAGGAACTGATGAAAGCATTAAGAATTATGATCCGCAATTAAATAATAATGCGTTCATTTTAAATGATGACTTTAACGTTAATATGAAATCTAGGAAGTTAAATTCATACTAACACAATGCTTAATTAGAACAATTTAGATTTTATTATATAAAATATGCAAGGCGCACTTCTCGGTAAAACTTCACCTCCTTCAAATACTGAATGCAAAATGAATATATTTCACCCATTTATCGCAAACAAGAAATCAATAAATAACAAATTGTGTAGAAAGGCAATTACAAAGTTGGTTACAAATAATTAGGACGGAAAGAAGAACCCATTCTGAACTGCTAGTCAGGTAGTTCCGTAATTTTGAAAAGAATAAGAAGGAAGCTTGTGGTATGATCAATTTGGATATTCAATAGGATACCTGAATGTTTGCATTTATCAATGTGTAATGATTCTAAAATATTTAGTGTAATCCCTTTACATTCAGCATTTAAATGCTGAAAGAAACTAAACTATACAACTTGAAATAACAGTTTTTCAACTTGGCCACACTTGATATCGAATTTTTAAAAAATAAGGAGTTTAGTAAAATATCATCATAGGGTATAGTTGGGGAATACATTTCTTTTTTTAGGCAACGTCCCATAATTTTTTATTACAACAAAAATTTTTCATCTCATCTAGGGAAAAAGAAGTTTCTTAGTTAATTCCTAGTTTTTCTCTTGCTTACATGAGATAATATTATTGGAAAAAGCTACTCCCGCGACTGACTGCTTTCCTTCGATACGCTGCAATGGATTGTATTTTCGGGGAAAATACAATTAAAAAATTCAATAATATAACTGATTATCATATTGATGTCCAATCGATCATACCGCCTGGATCTCCCTTGGAATTTTAATGTTTCGAATCAACACACGAAGGGCTCAAAATACGCGCACCCCTAACCGAAACATCCGTTTCCGTCCACCGAACTCTAGCACGTGACCACATTTAACACTCATTTATATTTTATCTGATGTCGGCCCATATCTCGGTGCCATCTACATGAGCATTTTATTATAGTACGACCTGGATAGCATAGAGCCTTCTATTTATTCATAATGCCAGGTGTTTAGGGTAATTGATTGAATTTCGTCTGATAAACTGCTTTTATTTGTAACGGCACACTTTTGAATGTTTACTGGGCAAGATGATCTAATCAACTCGAATTTCCTGACGCGCTATTATTATTGATATCAATATAAATTCATTATGTTTTCCTATACTCATGAGAATTCAAAGATAAATTTTTAATAAAATATTTACCAAATTCAATCGGACTGATTTATGAAAAGTAGGTATAGACAACATGATGGCAATAGGTAACATCTATCACGTTTATCACCGCTGGCTGTCTGTGACTGTTAGTTTCAGTTGGAATACAATTATTTGTGATATATATATATATATATATATATATATATATATATATATATATATATATATATTTATATATATATTATATATATATATATATATATTATTATATATTTATATATATATATATATATAATATATATATATATATATATATAATATATATATATATATATATATATATATATATATATATATATATATATATATAGTATATATATTATATATATTATATATATATATATATATATATATATATATGTATATATATATATATATATATTATAATATTATATATATATATATATATATATATATATATATTATATATATATATATTTATATATATATATATATATATATATATATATATATATATATACAAGGGCGTCGCCAAGGGGGGCAGGTAGGGGCAGTTGCCCCCCCCCCTAGAGAATCATGTAGTTAAATGCAAAGATATCGAAGTCCTAAGTCGGAGTTAAGACTAAATCCGACGCTAGCGTTTGCGGTGTACATAATTGTAATCTTTTGTCGAATCATTCTCTACGTTGATTGGCTATTGTTATGGCCAGCATTGCTATAAATTGTGTTGTAAGGTTATATATTTTTTTGATACACTGTAAAAGTTGAAAAACCTATAGGTACTAAAAGTTGTTCACTTTGATACCCATCAAAATGAACAATTTTTAGTACAGATTTTTCAAATTTGAAGTTAGTTTGCTTTGCACCCACTGGAGTTAGTTTGGATAGTGATTCAAAAATCTTCGTATGGTATATAAAAGGGAATGGATTTTTCATTTATCATTCTTGTACCTACCCATATGAAATATATTGTTCCATTGTGAATTTAAAAAGAAAAAAGTCTAGCGGAAGAAGCAGTGACAGCGATGAGCAGGATGACAAAGTTAAAAAAAAGAGAACAAAATGGAAACAATATCGCATGATTCTAGGTCGGTTACCACAAAGGGATATACTCAGTCTCAGGAACTGGTTTCGGACTCTTATATTGGCACAAGTCTTTATATGATGATTCCAACGTTGACCTTCCGATGCTTTGCTCATCCAAAGATCTGGATTTGGATCATGATTCTTCAATAGATTACGGCAACGAAAATTACATCGGTCGATTTATTGGACGAGCGTCGTTGTTATCAACCGAAGAGAGGAAGGATTTGCTGTAAAACTGTTGGTCTCCTTCTTCGACATACAATTTTGCGGAAGGCGCCAAACATTCAAAGAGAAAATTTAATTACTCCTGGTTGGAAACGTACTCTCCAAGGTTGGCTTATTCCAGGCTCCAAAAAGGGTCCTTTTGTAAATGTTGTACGTTGTTTCCGCCAAATCGAAGCATTTTTAGAGGCCTATTGGGATAATTCATCATAAGGCCATTTTGCAAGTTCAAAGATGTTCACGAGCAGTGCAAACAGCACATGGGAACCCACTTCCATAAGGCGGCACTGGAAGCTGCTAAATCATTTCTCGGAAGTGTGCCTTTAGCATATATTATACTCCGAAGGTATTCTCCAGCACTTATACAAGCTGCGAATTGACGCGGGAGATTTGATTTTGAAGAAACACATTGAGCAAGGGAAAAAGAATGCAAGCTATCGATCGGTTGATATTGAAAATGAAGTTATCCGCATTTGTGGAGAGGTCATCAGGGCAGACATTATGAAGAAAGTAAAAGCAATAGAAGCATACAGTGTGTTAGCGGCCGAAACAGATGACATTTCTGGCACTGAACA
>JARQZK010002914.1:650000-722500 GCA_030704885.1 Cynegetis impunctata | reverse complement strand
AGTTACTACAGGGCGCTCTATGCAAGCCTGAGCTCTGGAAGAATAGACCAATATATTGCATATTCCGAATTTACAGAGTAAAGATCAATAAATAGAAATCAATAAATTAAAAATATTTTAAAGAATATCCGTTAATTTATTTCATAGTAATGAAATTTCCAAAATGCATATGACTTCTCTATAACACTTTAATGTGAGCACGTACACCTGAGCCACTTCGATACTTTAAAATCTCAAAACTCAATTTTTTTTTACTATACTATATAAATTCAATAATCTGTGACCCGTAATTCATACTGAAGTCTAGAAATCACATAATAGCGAACCGTGAAATTTGGGGATTTTCGTCCCCTTAACGAGGCCCCCATCAATTCTCAGTCTATAGGACCACAAAACGTTAATCCGGTACTGCTGGTTACGATTTATATTTATAGGTATATATATATATATATATATAGGTATATATGTATATATATAGGTATATATATATATATATATATATATATATATATATATATATATATATATATATATATATATATATATATATATATATATATATTTGAATGAACTAAAGAGAATTTTCAGAAAGTTACATTTTTTGTGACAGAAAGATAACAATGTTTGTTTCATTCTTTTAACAAAAGATGCTTTATTGGCAATCAACGTTTTATTTTGACAAAAAATTGAGTTGAAGACGTAACCCAATAAACCTTAATTATTAATTTTTTTGTCTATTGAAGCTGAAAAATTATTTTCATGATAAATCGAAAGAATTTTCGTGCTTCGTTACGTGTTTTATGATGTAAATAATTTTTTACTGACTTAAAATCCACATCTAGTGGTGGAAATTTGATTATCTACCCGATATCATTCCAGTGTGGAAAATTCAAACACCATTCAAACACTCTTTAAGTGCAGCTGTTAGGGAATGAAAGGTGCTGATTTTTCGCCAGCCGACATACGAGTGCTCAGATGAAATGGCGCAGAGGTGGAAACGCGAGAACAGAAAGAGGCAAATAAATTGCTCTTTGTCGAGATTTTACATTTGAGCACACGGTTTCGAGAAGTCTCGCCCGTCTCGATGGGGGTGTGAGAAGTTATTAACGTTAAAACGCCTCCTGCAAACTGAACCGCGAAATGATATGGTCTAGTTTAGCCAGAGTCTCTTGGGGACCATTCGCGCACCGGAATCGTAATGCATTTTCCTTATATAACGTTTTTTATTATGTCTATCGTTTCGCTCGACTATACCAAAATGGCGACAATATTTGATATTGCTGCCGAGGGCGGCTTCCCTTCTATATCTTCTCTATATCTTTTAGATAAATTGCTTCGGGAATACCTTCCGCTTTTATGTACTTTTCAGGAAATATTAGCGAAAAACAGCTCTTTCACTCGAACCCTACTTTTTATTTCCACGAAGAAAAGGTGAAGCATAAATATATAATTATATTTGAAATATAAGTAAATGAAGTAAAACGATAAATTCAGCAAAATATTTCCATAGAATTTATCTCCACATTACATGACTCAAATTCACTGTCGAATCGACCACATAGTCTACCATATTTTTGTCTACCTTACAGAAAAAGGACTATCGGTAAAGATAGTTCATAGATGCCTCCAAAGCAGAAATTTTACTCGGATATTGCTTTTAGTATAGATAAAGAACAGATTGGCAGGCAAACCAGAATCCATGTATTATATGGAAATCATATTTCTGTTTTTCTTAAGGTGCTTCTAAACGAGGTATATTTCTACTTCAATATGTAGCTACAATACTGACAACAATATACCAGCCATTATGACAACATTGAACGCAACAGATGTATATCTCGGCAGCTTTCAAGAGTATGGCCCGTATATTTGTTCGTAAACGGACTACAAAATCGGATAACAATGGTTGGCGGAATCACACGCGTCGTAGCGGCCTATATTGTATTTAAAGAAAATTTAAAGGAAACGAAGAGAAGATTGTGGATTCGACCTTACTTCAAGGGCGTGAAACTTTAGATAACAAGTCTAGAAATAAGTATTGACAATAAATCATTGAAAAATTTTTCAAGAATGTCAAAGAGTGGTTTCGAGTTTCCTCTAAATACAATAGGACCAAAAATATTCATGAATTTTTTTTACTCATCACTTGAAATGTCAACCTTTCCAGCAGCAACAACTCATGCGTCTTTTTCTGCATTTCGATCTTTATATATTCCGTTTTCTACATTCTACAACTGAGGGCGTGCCTATATGTATTTCGTCAATAAAGTCTATATTCCTCTAATTGAACCGAGTATTAGTCATCGAAAATTTCCAAAAGCAACAGCAAAAAAAAAATTTTATTTCAAGTTTACAAGAAATTCTGTTTTAGAGTTCCGTTTTATTATTACATTACAGATGTAATAGATACCAGTAAAATAATCGAAAGGGTACAATGTATATGTAGACCAGGATCGATAATTTTTGGAACCAAAAAAAATAATAGTAGGTTGAAACCCATTAGAAAAAGAGGAAAATATAATAAAAATGGAAGAAAAAATAATTTACGGGCGATCTGAGTTCGGGAAAGGAATGAGGGTGAGTTTTCAAGGGTAAAAAACGGTTTATCTCGATTTCCGGCAAAACTATAATTCCTATGAAAAAAAGTCTAATGGCAAAGTTGTAGGTAATGAAAAGATCTACAACTTCTGTATTCACACTTTTTTCACATAACCTCACTATTTATGTGAAAATTTCAAAAAACCAAGTTTTTGGTTTTTTATTTGCATCTTCTACGGAAAAAAAACTTTTCAACGAAATTTGGTGAAAACTTACCTTTTTATGTCCCAAATACAGTGAAATTTATTTGATTTGAAATATTCTATTCTTCACCTTATTTTGACTCAACATCGAAAAAGCACCCTAATTTTCAATCGAAAATTCTCCTGTCAAAATATCAGCTTTGTTCAAAAAGTTGGTGTGTTTTATGTTCTTTGAAATCTCTACTTTCCGATGGTGTATACATTACTATAGTAAATGTTCTCAGAAAATGCAAAAAAACGAAAAAAACTCGAATTCGAAATTTTAATTTGGCAAAAAAATGAAAAAGTGGAAGAGATCATGAATAAATATTTGCGCTATGTAGAAAAACATTACGCAGCAAGCAGCTATAGTGTTCTTGATGGGTACCTCAAAATTAAAAAATTAGTTACTATCACAACAGTACCAGCAGTTAATTCAACTAAAAGAGGAGAACGTAGTCGTAAAAAAACCTCAGATAATATTCCAGAGTTCGATTATCAAAATTATGTAAGCATCAGCATCTTCCTCTACTTGTTTATAGGAAAATCCTTGTGACTGTAATCTTTCCATTAACGTTTTTGTTATTTTGTCCCTGTTTTTCTCGTTAGATAAAATTTTTTCTTGCAAAAATGGTATTTTTGTATGGTTTTGATAATCGAAATCTGGAATATTGTCTGAGGTTTTTCTACGACTACTTTCTCTTCTTTTAGATGGCTTAACTGCTGGTACTGTTGTGACAGTAATTGATTTTTTAATTTCGAGGTACCCATCACAAATAATATAGCTGCTTGCTGCGTAATGTCTTCCTACATAGCGCAAATATTCATTCATCATCTCTCCACCGCTTCATTTTTCTGCCAAATTAAAATTTCGACTTCGATTTTTTTTCGATTTTTTGCATTTTCTGAGAACATTTACTATATTAATGTATACACCATCAAGAAGATTCTAGCGAACATAAAGAACACCAACTTTTTGAAAAAAGCTGATATTTTGACAGGAGAATTTTCGATTGAAAATTAGGGTGCTTTTTCGATGTTGAGTCAAAATAAGGTGAAAAAATGAATATTTCAAATCAAATAAATGACAGAGTATTTGAGACATAAAAAAGTGAGTTCTCACAAAATTTCGTTAAAAAAATTTTTTTCTGTAAAAGATAAAAATAAAAAACCAAAAACCTGGTTTTTTGAATTTTTAACATAAATTTTGAGGTTATGTGAAAAAAATGTGAATACAAAAGTTGTAGATATTGTTATTACCTACAACTTTGCTATTTGACTTTTTTCCATAGGACTTGTAGTTCTGCCGGAGATCGAGATAAATCGTTTTTACCCTTAAAAACTCATCCCCTTCCCGACCTCAGATCGCCCGTAAATTATTTTTTCTTTCATTTTTATTATATTCTCCTCCTTTTCCAATGAGTTTTGTCCTACTATTATTTTTTTTTTCACTTTTTATCATTTTTAAAGGCTTCTACCCTGTTCTAATGGATACTAGTCCGGAGATATAAATATTGTCAGTATTTTCGCTCGACAAGCGATCGTGCGGCAACCTGTCGGCAATAGGTCAAACAACATCGGCTATACAGGACATGTCTGGCTGTTATTGTTCGCAATATTGCCGGCTACTATGTTGCAGCCACATATTTCATTAAAAATATTGCTCGTTTAAAGCACCTTTACTAAATAATTACAATGTTTTGGTGCCGGTCTGCTAATATTTGAGCAATATTTCTAGAGACATCCAGACGATTCAACAAGTTATTATATATAAAGGGACCTATAATTCCGAACGGCTAATGGGCTGGAATCTATGTCCATTACCCAATATATATGCAAAAGTAAGAACCACAAAATTTCTTGTTACATAAACAAAATCGAAAAGCAACGTAGGTTGAACCCACTATCGTAAGTATACTAACGCTAAACTCTACCTCTAGGCTGTTGAGGCTTCTAGCTTTAATTAGTTTAAATTACGTACAAATATTTTTCGCCTTGAAACTGTTCCTAAACTTTGGAGATGCCATCAATTATTGGTGACACATGCTCGCGTCAATAAGATTTTGTTTTATAGCAGACGAATGCTTCGATAACATTTTAACGCAGTTTGAAATACTCTGACTATGTTTAGCCAGTCGAGATACTAAAAAATGAAGACGTTGCAGAATGAACCTAAGCCATAGTGCACAGTGTTAAGATTACTTTGAAGTAAAATTGGAAAAGGACACTAGAGCAAGATAAAATTATAGAATATATGTGGAAATTCAAACCAATAAAAATTTTCCGGACAATCATAACTTTGACAAAACACGAATGTCCCGAAGAAAAGTTATGACACAAGGGTTTCTCTCTTAATCACCAAGGTTGTACACGAATGACCTCCGTAGACTATAGCGAGACATATTAAGTAAGGCATTCCAATCAATATGTGCCACGCAGAGAGAGAAACCCGGCACACATCGCACAGGTATCAGCTTAGCCACCGGTAAATGTTGCTGAGTGAGGCTCGTATGTCCTATGCGCAGCTGATGCAAATCAAAATCAAATCAAAATATGCTTCATTGTCTTCAAAATTGTACAATATATCAACAAAGCGTAAAACTAAGCAATCTAAAATATAGAAACAAAAACACATTAGGCAAAAAATCTAAGAACTAAACAAGGTAAAACTTAGAAATAAAAACACATCAAACAACATTTTCATACAAAATGTATACAAATTTCAAATTATCAACAATGGAACCGCGAGTAAGTGTAATTGTCTTTTTTTTATCGAAGCTGATGCACCTTGATGTTCTCTTTTTTCGTTCGAGAACTTACAAAATATGAGGACAAAATTAGTGTCTGAATTTCTTGCATTTAGCCCCACACAGATCCCACTTCAGCTGTCAAATTAGACACCACAAATAGGTTGACCGTAAACCTTAGGAAGTCCACATATGTCATTCCACCCTCATCTGCTCTCCTCTCACCCACGTCTGAAATTTCATTTCCCCTAAGCTGATCCTGGATATTTTGTACTGGTGGGTATGTGGTGTAATGCACTCACAAATCCGGCATAGTACTGCCGTACAGTCTTGTCACAAGGGAGTTCTGAAACTCACCCAAGCAATAAGTGAATACCATTATATTTTCTGTCTGATTTCGCATGCAATATCTTAGGAGAAGACGAATACAGAAACCATACATAGTCTATTCGAAATAATATATATTAGAAACTCTGAAATGCATTATTGACTCAGCACCCTATCTGATGTGTGTCAAAACTTTCAAGACGTCCAAAGAAACCAAAAATTAAGTCTTATATGAGAATGTAGTTCAAAGGTCTGTCAAATTTCAGACTCTAAAAACTTGCTGACTACGTATCGGATAGTATGATTTCGCGAATAAAGCACAGGGTGGCAATGTGGAATCCTTAAAGGAAAAAAGCGCAAAAACTAAAAAAAGAGAGTATCTACTCTCTTCGAAAAACTTGAAACAAACGTGCGCTCCATTGTGAAGAATTTTATTGATAGACCCTTTCAATTTCAATCTTATCTGACTAATAACTGGACCATCAGCTAAAATCATAAGATCATAACATACAGATGTTGCGACAATGATGCGTTTATTGCATCTGTAATTTCATTTATTGCGATAGTTAAAAAGGTGCAGCTGAGTGTAGAATCCAGCGGTACACCATTTTGGATGCGATAATGTATTGCAAATCCTGACTGGAAAACACCGTTCACTCAGGAAAAAATCAATAAACTTGGGAAGTTTATCCCGAATTTCCAATTTGTGCATTTATTTATTCATTCATCGTAGAGCATTACATCACATAAAGAAGATTACAGAATGAAGTGTGCAAACGAAACATACATACAATAAAAAGTTCAGACAAATATTACAGAGATGAATTATTGATGTATTCGACTGCACTGTCTGTGTTAAATTGCAGTGAAGCTAATACGGAACCTTGGGGTAGACCGTTGTTAAGTTTCTATCCTTCTCGCCTAATTTTACCTGAAAGGGCCTGTTTCGGAACATGCCATGGATTAGGTTGATGATTTTTTGACATGGTATTACTTTAGCTAGCTTATGGATCAGTCCTGCCTCGATATTGGTCGTTAGTGACAGGACCTGATCTGCACAGCTACGTTTGTGGCGAAACTCAGCTTGTTCTAAAAGTTTGGCTTTCTGTTGTAGATTAATCTTTCCAACAGTTTGTAGATCATGCTCAGTAGTACGATTGGGCGGTAACTTTGTGGTTTATAGCTGGTTTTACTAGGTTCCAAGATGGCTGTGATTTTTAACCTTTAAGTGACTGTGTGATAGTGCCTGTTTTAATTACGTCGCTTTGTAAATTCTCCACAATTCAGGGCAAATTCTGGATGTATGTCATCAAAACCTAGAGCCTTTTCGGCTTTAATGTATGCAACTTATATTAGATACCATAGTTCCACGTCAGTCTTATGCTCTATTAATATCAAAGATTACTACCGCGCGATGCTGCGTTTGACAAAATCATCCTCTATTGCATTTTCTAGGCTGACAGGCTGATCGACCGTGGAGCGTCTTTTTCTGAAGCCAAATTGATAAGATATGTGAAACTGATGCGTCTGTAGGTGACATTGAAACCAACTATTTACTATTCTCTCCATGAACTTACCATACTGCAAGTGAGGCTGATATGAGGATAGCTAGATCGTGATAGTGGTTCCTTATGTGCCCGCGTAGGCATACATTTTGCAATAATTTTTTTCTAAATTATATTTGGGATTTACGGGCTAAAACTTGGTAGTTGAATGAGAAAATACCTAGCCAAACAATATATTTTTTTAACTCACCTAGGTATGCCATCTCGGGCTGAATATTTCGGGTAAGATGGCATGGTATGCCATCTTGCCCAAACTACCGAGTCACTTGAAGTAAATAAATACGAATATGGGATTTAATTGTCAAATAGAGTTTATTCAATAAAAAATATAAATTAAATGTAATGCTTAAAATTAGCAGAACTAATGTAAAAGGTAAAAAGTACCTATAAAAAACACTAATATTACTGATAAAGAAAAGTAAACAAAGTATGGAGTATCTAAGCTTAACACAAAGTTCACAATTATACTGCTTTTTTATGAAGGGGCAATCAGCAAAGTCGCAGTGGGCCCATTTATTACAAGTCGAGCAACGAATCCATTTTTCATTTGGTTTGGAGCCAGAAAAAAGTTTATTGCAAAAGATGCAGGCTGTATCATCTTCATCGCCACTGATCTCTGATTGATCTTGCATGGTCTGTATTAAATGTTTGCAATTGTAGCAGTTTTTCTATGTGCAAGTTTAGTTTTGGGATCAGTATCATGAAAAATTTTAGTTTTGACTCTTTTTGCCTCCTTTCTTCCTAACTCAGCATTTTTTCAGCAGCTTTCATTTTTAAAGATTCTATTTCGGATGTTGTGTTTAAGACGCCATATTTAGAAAGGTTATTCCATTTTCTTTCTTTCCAGCTTTTGGTGAAGGTGAAATTTATGAGGATAGGATTAAGAAAGATGTTGCTGGTAATTTATTTGTTTCTTTAATTTTTTTTGTGTAATATTTCATTTCGTATGCCAGATGGTCCGGCTACCTGCGAATTAGCTTCTGTGTTTGAATTTTCATTTCGTTGCTCTTTATTGATTTTCTATTCTGTCGTTTTCTCGTTATTATTCGGTTCTTCTTCTTCTGATCTTTTCTCGTTATTATGCGGTTCTTCAAGATTATGATTAAACTTAAAGTTGGTGGTTTCCACAGGCTCAAACATCGAATCCAGAAAAACATCTTTATTAAAAGGGTAACGCCGTATATACCCGTTTTCACAAATCCTTTTTCAGTATTGTTCATAGTAGCTGCTTTCTGGTAGGCAGCTTTAAAAATATTTCCTACCTGAAGATAACTCACCCTTCCAAGATTCTGTTTTAACTAGCTAATAATTTCTCGATTATAGTAGGTTGAGAGTGGCTCAAAGAATGTGAATCTAATGGCTGTACCCTATGGGTACAGTCCAGTGGTAGACAAAATAAGACGTCTTTACTTTTCACATAGACCTGGGCCTCTAACGATTTCTGGCTTATATGACCATCTAGTACCAGCAACACTTTTTCGGTCTGTAGGTTTTATAGTGTCAGCAAAAAATTTAAGCCACTTAAAAAAGATTTCGGAGGTTGTCCATCCGTTCTCCTGAGCAAAACCAATTGAACCAGGAGGAGAATCGTCCATTAATTCGTTTTTCATGTTTTTGCGCGGAAGACCTGGAAGCACTCATTGCACAAACGACTGTTAAATGCTGTCTACGTTCCGTACTACTACCCTTACTTGTTTTTTCCTTTAGTTGCATAAACCTTACAATTTTTTGAAGCAACTGTACCAAGGCCACTTTCATCCATATTCCAAATTTTTTTTGGGTTATAACTAACATACGACAATGGACTGGTCTAAATTTCGAACAACTCATAAGAACCGCCGAAAACAGAGAGGAATATGCAATGGTGATATCCAACCTGCATTGACGGAGAAGGCACACTAAGAAGAAGAAGAATAACTAACTTGCTCCAGAGCTTTTTCCAACTGTTCAAAATATTTTCCTATTTGTAGTCTATTAAACGCACGTGCTCGGACAGAAGAGGTTGACTCGGTTAACCTAAAGTGACATAGTTGGATTGCGCTTCGTAAATCCCTCTAACCAATCCCAGCCCGCCCATCTTCTTAGAATTAAACGAGTTTTTAATGTTGTTCTTGACCGCCATTTCATATGCAAGCTAAAGTTGTAAATCCCAAGAACCTAGCTTCCATGTTTGTAATATGGTCAACGAGATGGCTTTCCATAGAATTGTCAAATAGTTTTTTCTGCTCCTATACTAAATTTATTCGTTCCCTTACAGCGTCGTCGTAATGTGCCAAAAGGAATGCTTTCATGTTATCTTCGTCTCATTGAAGACGATTGCCTTTTCGTTGGTATTTTCCATCCATTTTTACTCACATCTGCAACAACAAACCAAATAGGTAATTAATTTTGTTGCGAGTTGGCATATTATGCCAACTAACCCGAAACTATAATATGCTAACTCGCCCGAAAACACTTTTTCAAAAATATGACCGACTTACTCACAACCACGATACAACATTAATAGCAACGGTTATACCGTAGAGTTTTGAGATTAGGTTTACAAAATCGACTTAATTTTGTTAAAATTCAAAAAAATATTAGGAGGTTTAGGTTTTGTAGCAAGTTGTTAAAGTAAATTAAACATTTCTTACCTTCAAACAACCAATCTTGTAATTAACTTCTTTATTCATGATCAGAGGACGCCTCAAACACATTTGCCGGCTTGTACTTACATTTTTTTTAAATTCAAAATCTTATTATATATATATATATATATATATATATATATATATATATATATATATATATATATATATATATATATATTATATATATATATATATATATATATATATAATATATATATATATATATATATATATATATATATATATATATTATATATATATATATATATATATATATATATATATATATATATATATATATATATATATATATATATATATATATATATATATATATAATATAATATATATTTGAATGCGCTTAATAAATGTTCTGAAGTTTGAGCACCTTATCAAAATAATTATAGAGACTGATACTAGCATTGAATCATACTTGTATTTACTTTGTAAATCAAATACACAAATTTTCCATATACCTGTCTGTGTTGAAACAAATAATTCAAAAGAAATACTTTTTTCATTCGGTACTGGATATAGAACATCGTTCCTATCCTGAATAAAAATGAATTGATGAAATTACAATTTTCGACATATTAATTCATTATCTTCAATTCTGTATATTATGTAATATTATACCAATACAGAATTAAAATAGTTGAGAGCTCCAAAAGAAATTTTTATTTGTGTCCTGAAGGATATTTAAAAAACATGCTCATATTCAGTTTCAATATTATCATCTTTTCAGAAGAAACTATATACACAGAAAATCACAAATATAAATATTGTTTTTATACATTTATATATTTAAAGACGCACCTACAATTTTGTTGAATCTACAAGTAAAGTCAAAACTTGTGTTCTCTTTGTAAATTTCAATTACCTTTCACTTCAAATTTGGCACTCAGTCTGAAGAACCTGAAGGTGCACGAAAGTATTCAAGATTATTTCATTATTTAATTAGTTTGAAATTAGTATTATATATTATGCTATATCTTTGGTGTAGTACCTACTCAATGTTTAACCATTGACAAACAGAATAGTAGTTGAGGGAACTTTTTTGTTTTTTATAAAATTCTCATAGATATCTAACTTCTTTGCCCATATTCTGTGAAAATATACGCATAGGGATAAATGCAATCGGCGTTAACAATTTATAACTTTACCCACATCGCTGAATAACATAGTGAATTGTTTCAGGAAAAATAGCTATTTGCATTACTAAAGGAAAGTGCCACTTTTCCTCTCTTGGATGTTTAAGAGAGGAAAAGGCACTTTACTCCCGTGTAATGAATATGATTTTCCCTTCTACCCTCCATTTAACCTTTTTTGAGACTTTATTCACAGCACAAATAACGAATTTAAGTTTAATGTCACGTCAGTCAGCCACGGTATCCTACATATTCAAAATGAGATGGAGGAAAAGTACTTTTCCTCCCTAGGGAGAGAAAGTATGACTTTCTTTCCTGGTGTGAGTACTTTCTGTAGGGGTAGAAGGAAAAATGTTTTTTCATTTCACAACTATTATGTATATCAAAGAAAAATGGAACATTATTTAACAAAATTTATATATAACAGAATGGCGAATATGAATATTATAAATCGAAGATTATCAAAATACAAAATAAATATGAAATAGATTTTTACATTTTAAAAATCAAATTTAATTTTGACTTAATTAGATAAAAGTTAAAAATCGTGGATGTTATTTATTATATCTGATGTAAATGTAAATAAATACTATATTTTCTTAAACATAACAATTGTTTCCCAAACACAGTGGCTTCTTCATATGAGTAATTCAAACTAACTTTACAAATCGAATATCTTACAAATATAGAAATGGGAAATACACATACGGATGGGGAAACCTAAGCGTAATCTATTGACACTTAGATAATTGTATAAAAGTGGTTATATATAACAGGTACAAAGATCCATATTTCAATAAAATAAATTTAACCAGGGCGAATTATTCATATTATAATTTCTACAATTATTTATAAAACAAATAGCTCATAATATCCTTCAAAAATTGGAAATATTTTGAGAAAAAGATTATATAATGCAATCATTTATCAAGTGTATCCAAAAAGTAGAGGATGTTGATGAAAACTTTAAATTGTTAACTTATAAGTATAGTTATCCAACATACAAAATTTCTTCTTTCCTGTCAAGTCGTAATGTAAGAATATCCTTTAAAACTCAGAATTCATGCCCTATGGTATATGTTGGCTAAACCGGCAGAAACTTCGGAGTTAGAATATCTGAACATAAAAAAGTTACGATAAGGAAAAAACAGATTCGACATATTCATCACTTTCTGTGACATAATCATACCTAAAATAACGAATTCGAAATACTACATTCGGATATTCTATTTGTAAAGATAGTTTGAATTACTTTCTGAAGAAACCACTGTGTTTGGCGAAACAGTTTTTATGTTTAACAAAATATAGTAAAAAACAAAAACTGAAATTTTATTGACTTTATTGTCATAGATTTTCATCAAGTAACGGCCCAATCAATTGGTTGTATCTGATTTTAATAACAGAGAATAATTATAATCATTAACACTAAAGTCATATTCTTTCAACAATTTATTTAGTAATGCTTTTTAAAGGCAATAATAGCTCTGGGTATTATTACTCTCAACTATCCAAATCAAAACAAAAATAGGACTATGCAACACACTACACAGAGAAGTTGTATGTTTTCTGCGCCATCTCTGAAATTCAGCTAAATTTATAACACCTGTTAAAGTTTTCTGTTAAATCAGAAATTTAATTAATATCAATTAGGTATTTAGTTTACAGTGAACATAACATAACATGATTATCACCAAACCCAGATCAAAAGTTTTGATTATTAAAACATTCCAACATTCCATGCACCTACTTAGCAACAAAATAATCTTGATAACAGTGATCCATAATTTGTTTCTCCTCTCAGATAAACAATATTTATCAGTTTTCCAATAGCATCAAGGTTAATTCCCCTCCAATAATCAAATACTTGAAAAATTGGGGGATTAAAGAAAACCCACAACAAATCCACTTTTTATTGAAGACATATTGAAAACGACAAATTTAAAAAAATGTGATGTAACATATCTACACATTACATATTCTGGAAATTGAAATTGATCACATACTTAAATTGTCATTAGGTTGTCTTGAAATATTCTTTCGATCCTTCAGGGTCAGGTTTAATCGTCTTAGCACCTTTTTTCCAATTGGCAGGGCAAACTGAAGAAAAATTTACATTTAAATAATTTAATAGGAGTAATATTAAATGAACTACGAATTTTGTACCTAGATAAAACAAAGTCAATAGCGAATACTTACCCTCTCCATGTTCTTCGTTAAACTGAATTGCCTCAATTATCCTTAAAGTTTCATCAATAGATCGTCCAATGGGAAGATCATTAACAGACATTTGACGAAGAATTCCATTTGGATCAATGATGAATGTGCCTCTCAAAGCTATGCCTTCTTTTTCTAGCAAGACATCATAGTCCTTGGCTATTTGCTTGTTGATATCTGAGAGCAAGGGATATGAAATAGGACCTAAACCACCTTCCTATATCACATCAATTAAAAGTATTAAGTTTTTTTTATGATTCATATAATTATAAACTGAATACCCAATCAATGCACTAACCTTAGTAGGAGTCTTAATCCACCCTAAATGAGAATAAGGTGAGTCTATAGAACAGCCAATAACCTCTGCATTCATTTTTTTAAATTGATCATATTTTTCTTGGATAGATCTCAGTTCTGTTGGACACACAAATGTGCTAAAAATTAATTGAGTTCAGTTTTTATATCTTATTATTATAATTAACTATACAACAGAATTGTTTTCAATCAGAAGCAAAAAAATTAGAGTTATCATCAATTTGATGTATTACTCAAATATTTGTCTCAAATAGAACTTACAAATCCAAAGGATAAAATACCAGGACAACATATTTTCCTTTATAATCAGAAAGTTTTATTTCTTTGAAACTCTCGCCAATAACTGCAGTTCCTTTAAAATCTGGAGCAGGGTGCTGAACCCTAGGGGCATAAGCCGAAGAAGCTGAAAATAAAATCACTTTTCAGGTTGAAAATATGTGTTCCATGAATATTACGAAGTTAGCTCTACCTAATGAGAAACAGAGAACCTTGTTCTGAACCTTAGAAATAAAGGATGTAGACTTTAAAACGTGTGGTGCCTGAAAATTGAAGCGATAGTTAAATTGCTGATTTGAATATGTACACAAATTGAGTGATAAGTTCTTCAATATAATTCATATATATTGAATGGATAATTTCATAAATAGTTAAGTATTACTCACAGTTCGAGCAAATTTATTGAATAATCCTGCCATCGATATAAAATTAGAAAACTGATTTTTTTCTAATTTGTATGGCAATTGAAGATGTAGTTGGAGTGCAACAAGCCGGTTTGGTTTGAACAGTGCAGTGTGCAGTCAGTAGGACTAGGAATAAAAATGTCAGTACAATTGGCGAACGTAGATAAGCGATACGCCCCCTACCGGTGTCGAATATTACTAACGTATGGGCCATAGATCATAGATTGCTTTGTTTACATCTGTTTACGTGTATTTTATATGAGAAGTTGTTGAGTTTTAATTGTGTTTAATTTTGTTTGGGATCGATTACAAACGTTCAGAAGAGAAAAGAGGCATTCCAGCAAGCACCCGTACACTATGTTCTGTAGTGTAACATAGAGTGGCACGGTGCTGCCTTGTTGGAAAGCTCCCACTAAATAACTAAGGTAACCACTAACCACTAAATAACTAAGGTGTGTTCCGTGCAATGAAAAGAAATGAACACTTCAGGGGAGTATTCAGAATTGTGTTGAAATGAAAGTTTATTATAAGAATGCTGCTAAGATTTTATCTTTTTTAATTAACAATGCGCCAAGTGTCGTTCATCAATTTCTTGACATTAGTTGAATATTATTTTTAACTAACCTGGCTAACTGGTTATTTTATTGTCAAATCAGTTTATAAAATGTGATCTGAGATCGAAGAAAGTTTAAATTCAAATTGAAATGCAAAGTAAAGATACATACTTTTAAATTGAGCACTGAAATACAAATTAACACTAAAGGACAAATACACAAACAGCTTTTACCTTTTCTTTTAAAAGCCAATATAGGCAACACTTGAATGTGTTCTGGTAAGGCATAAAAAAAAGATCGGCCAATAATTTGGGCCGCCATCTTGACATATGTTTAGCCGGCAGAAAATGGGAGCAATATAATCACAGTTCCTGGTTACGTAATTATGAACTTCCTGATGTGTTGTATACGTGTCGATGTTTCTCCTAGCATACAAGACGTTCTCCAGAGGATAGAAGGAAAAGTAAGCACCCCCAGTCTTATGAACGCCGCCCTGCAGTCTTTTCTTCAGAATCCCAAACCACACATCGCTCTAATTGCCTTCCGGCGCCAAAAAAGACGCTGGGCCCCGGCTGTATGACACCAGACAAGCACTGCATAGGAAAGATGGGAATGGAAGGTTGCAAAGTCAGATGTTCTAAGAATAGGGATAGACTTCTTATCAGCTAGGTTACGAATTTAATACTGTTATATTGTTTTTGCTGAAATTTTGCCACCACGTGTTTATAATAAGCCAAACTTTCTAGGTCTCTCCAGTCTTTTCCATAGTGTTTGGATAACAGATTATTCACGTATCTCATCTAAAGATCTTTTTACTCCGGTAGAAATTCTTTTGGGCTGGATGTTCATAGCGGTTTGAATTTTCTTAAAAACCCCTTTGGGTATTCCGGTGTCTGAACGGTATGATAACTCGCCTCGAATAGTGACTATTAGTGACGGCGTTATTTTTGCCACATCGTATAATGAATCCCTTGCATTGGTTGAATTTAAAATAACATTGTGACACTGGTTCAAGAAATTGTTGACCAGCACCTTTCCAATCACCACCCGAGACATCTTTCCCAAGTTCAAGAACAGCTCCATTTTCTTTAAAAATATTTATGTATGCTTGTGACGTTACAATTTCCTCTTTCTTTCTTTTTTCTGTTACGATGTCGGCAAAAACTCGGTCAGGTGGAATGACTGCTTAGCCATTTGAAGCACATGGACAACAAAATGATGTTTTCATGTAGGCCGCCGCATCCATCAGCAACCAGCCGCACTGTATCGACTCCCTCCAAGGGGCTATTGTTGAAGGTGTAAAATACGCATCTTAAAATTTCATTGGCGTCCTTAGCATGTTCATCTTCTCTCCATGTAAAAATCTTAATATTATCTTTTGCCAGAGGAGCATGTGAGTATCCAGTCACAGTAGTGAAGTATATATACAGTTGCCTACTATAATAGGTACTTTAATCTGGTATCTTAGGCAGTACCAAATTTTTCTGACAATCAACAAGAGAAGACCTTCCCGTTTCTCTTTCAACTTTTCAAAAAATGCTTTGGCTCTAAGCTTATGTATTCTGAATTCGGTTGTCAGCATTGTTTTAGTAGATTAATCTTTTTCATTTTTTCCTTGAGTTCCGGCACTTGGAACAAACGTCTGTCCGAGGTGATCCAAATCCGATATTGAAACGTGTATTAAAAATGAAGCGGAAGTAGCTGTCTGTTTCATTTTCACTACAAGTGTTTTCCCTTTCAAACATCTTCCACATCTTTTTGATTTTTAGATCACTAGAATCGTAGCTGTCTGCAGTAGAGAGACTCTAGTGGTTTAAACTTTTTAAGGAATTCAATAATTTCTTTTCTCCTGTTCAAAAACTTATCTTTAATGTTCCTCGCACGCTTTGGCTTTTGGTGAATTTTATAATAAAATTATCTTGCTGAATTTTGTCACTGTGATAATGAAACGTCAAAAGGTATACGCGCACTTATCGGAAGCGTCGCGAACGGAAGCGTCGCGAAGAAGTGGATCCTTCGCCCGAGAAGTTAACATTAGTTTCAATGGCAGCCCGCGCACTACGGCGTCGCGAACCGAAGAGGCGCGTCGCCTCATCTAAATGGTTCGATAGAAAATAGATTTTTCTACCAGATGGCGCACATACCTCATTTTTTCCCAAAAATTGATTTAGGCGGTTCTAGAATCAGACGACTCATATGTGAGATGTGTGTGAATTAAAAAGTTTTATAAAGTGGTTAGTTTGGTGAAATTGATGGTTAACTTACATTTGCACACATTTGGTCCAAGACCTGATTATAATAAGAAAACCGTTGTTGTCAACAGATTGAGCTGAATTTCGGTTTTCACTAACAAATCCGGGTAAACACAATATAACGCTGTACTCGAAATCAAAATGTGATTTAATTGGAAGTCGAAGAATTGAGATTTGGCATGTATGTTGAAACACTGTTTCTATTTTACCCCAATAATTCAGCTACTTTAGCGACATAACTTACAGTAACTTTGTTAGAGTCGTTCAATTTCCAATTCCCTTGAAAGTAAATTGAAAAATTAATTATGAATTACTTCCTTATTGTAAAGTATTTTATATTATCAATTACATTGGCATAGTAGCACTCGGCCCCGGGTTCCATTCTTGTCTGTGACAATTGGCGTCTGAAATTAAGATCGTAGCGCCGGAAAGGCTAATAGAGAGATATCGGTAAAACGAATAGCGCCTGTGAACGTTATTAACGTCCAGCGGTATTGGTTTTACGTCAAGCGGTATTTAAGTTTTATTTAACAATTATCGGCAGCGAAGTTTTACTGTGCCCTAATTCACAGAATCCGCGCTATTCGATAGAACACCTATTCATTTAAAAGGTAAAAAACTTTCATAGGTTTCAAGAAAACATCTCCGACATGTCTACTTTCATTACCAACTGAAGAGGTTTTGAGTATAATGGACAAAACTAAGTACTTACCAGTAAAACTGTTAAGTAAGAAGAATTAACATGAATACTTTGCTTGAATGGTTTGAACGTAATGAGTTATTATATTTTTTGAATTTTCCTGACGTATAAAAGCTCTCCTAAAAGTACGGTGAACTTCTGAGAGTCTGGTTGTTTTATAAATCTCTGTTTTCCTAGTTATATAATTGAATATTTTAGTTTTTACCTAGCTATAGATTCAAGTTTTATTTCATATTCTCGCTGTTATGAAAAACTGTTATTTTGGTTGTGCAAATAAACATTATTTATTATTATTATTTTAATAGTATCTCTGGTTGTTACATCAAAGAAATTACAATTATCTAGAATCTCTGGATGATGGCCCAGGTTCAGATTCCGATAAAGGTGGAAGATTTTTCGTTGGAATAGCATTGGAATTCAAAAACCCTACGTTTTCATTCAGCAGAAAATTGCACATCATCAGTTGGTATAATTCTATATCGAAATATCCACAAACGTACTGCAGGGAGAATAATTATTCTCAGTAAACTGTAAAGAACAACTCTCTTATGTTCAGACACTTTTTTTTCTTCAAGTTATGAATCTCCACCTTTGTTCTGTCCATCATTTCCTTGTTTCCCAACTGTTAATGCTTTAGGTTTAAAACTGTGAGAATCGTTGTTTACTTTGTGTTTTCTATCCTCGATAAGACCTAAGAAGACTTGAATTTAAAAAAAACAAATTGTTGGCTGTTGCCACAGGATAAGGCCATTTAGGCAATCTGCCTATTGATTTAAAAAAATATATTAATATTGAAAATGCAGTTGATAATCCCAACACTTCCATTTTTTCTACTAGGGATAGAAAGTTATTATTATATCGTATGCTCCAACTATGTAGGCAAGTAAGGTCATGAAGTATTTATGGGAAGCACCTCTGAGGGTTGCATGCGTTTGCGGTTTTGTTCAGAAATACTCTGTAGATCGATATTCTGGTTGTTGAGATATGGTACAAAACACCTAGTTATGTCTGTAAGAGACCTAAGTCGGCAACCTTCCTCCGATTTTCGAGAAAATGAAGCTGAGCGGTCAATGACGAGTTGTCTATTAGGCTCACTGCTCTTTTCTGAATTGAGTCAAGCAGATGCAAGAAGTGTTTATGTGTAGTATTCCAAGCATGGAATGAGAATTCCAATGCTGGACGAATTTGAGTCTTATGAAGAAACACTAGCCGCTTAGGTGTGAACATTGGGTGCATTCGCGTTGGGCGCTTACACGCTTCAAGCGCTCGTAAGCTTCGTTTTCTGTGGTCGTCTCGCGCTCACAAACGCTTAACACCAAGCGCAAGCTAACCTAACTTTTGTTGTCGATAATTAATATATTTGTACGGAAATGTCAAAGCACGGTATTTGCGTAAACTATCGTGCTTTTGCCTATCTAAGCATGAAAAGAAGATCTGACATTCGCCATGTTGAAATAACTAATGCTCAAAGCCAAATCGTGGACGTCTCTAAGCGCTGGTAGGCCAACACGAAAGCCGATATTCGATAATCTGTGCTTCTAAGCATGAGCGCTTAAAGCGCCCAATGACGCGAATGCACCCATTGTTAGCACCAAAAATATTCTGTGCAGCTGACTTGGCAATAGTGGAGATATGCTCGTGCTAGGTTAAATTGAAATTAACGCAGATTTCCGAAAGATGAAGGTTCTTGGTTGTCTTAGTAATTAAGTTTTTTTTGAAAACCTGGTTACTTGTGTTTTAGTGGCATTAAAAACAACCAATTTATCAGTCCACAGCTAGAAATGATCTTAGATCGCAAGGTATTCATGGATTCAACATGTGCAACAGGTTGACGAGATAAAGAAGCACTGAGAGGCCTTCCGCCTTCTGTTGGTGGTGGAGCCTTGTGTTAAACTCGGTCGAAGGCCCTAGAGATATCTAGGGCAACTGCTATTGATTTATTAAGTAGTCAAAAATTTCACAAGAAACCCAAAAATATTATTGAATGACCTTTTTGTTGTTATAATTACTAATTAAAATTGCAAAAATTGGATTTATTGTACCGGGTTTTCTGATAAAGAGAGGTAACCCGCTGTATCTCAAAAACTATTCTTCGTACAGACATGCGGTAAAGAATGTTATGACTAAAGTGGCCAACAGAAAATCCTGGAAACTATTCTCAGATTTCCAAGATGGTAATTTAAAACTTTTAAAATAGTTTTTCTCTGAAATACACCTAGTAAATATAACCAAAAAATATTTTCTATTTCAAGCTGAGTTTTATACGAGTAATTTTTGTTTAAAACTTTTTGACTAATCTATTGAAATGAAGTGGTTGGAGATGATACAATGTTTTTTTGAATAAAAGAGAGTAGGTACAGAACTGGATTTCCAAATCGAATTTTGAAGCCTTTAGTTCGAAATTTGCTTAATACTGGCAGCTTTCGACCCTAAAGATTTCATTTCTGATAAAAATTCTCTATTTGCCCAACAACTTCTAGCATGCCGGAAACGCCGATTTGGTATGGAGATCTGTATACTCTTTGTGCCAATGCCGCATTTTGGAGACATTCGAAATATACCATACTTTAAAAGTTTCAGATGGCGGTTACGCCTCCTATCGGCCATGTTGGAAACCTAAAAATAATTCCCAGGATTTTCTGTTGACCACCTTAATTATAAGTCTCTACGATGAAAAGTTTCTGAGATAAAGCGGGTTACCTCTCTTAATCAGACACCCCGTACCTACATACAATTCATATCTTGAACATACCGCACCCCCTCACCCCTCCCATGTAGACTTGCTTTCGCATTTGTCAGAATCATACATTTTATTTCGTATTATTTATATATAAATTATTTTACTCAAAAAAACAGCATTAAATCGAAAATGATGATTTAATGTAACGATCATAGTCACAGCCTCTGGATTTTCATTAATGCCCTCAAATCTACTATATTAAATTATATTGTACAATAATTCTTATAAAGACCTTTTCATCAGCTCTGATGAAATACCAATCAATTATAGAGTAAAAGATTTAAGTGAGAATGAAACCTGTTTTTTTATTATTTCTATTATTGCTCCTTTGCTTGATTTTCGCATCAGAAGCAATACAACCTAAACGATTCAAATGAACATGTTTTGAAAAATATAATCATGTGAATTGCTTCAGCCGATGTTACGTGGCAATTTTACTTATTTGGGTAAGCAGCAGATAAGATCGAATCGGAAATTTCATCAGTTGCAGGTAAGGCAATAATTATTAATCATACATCTGCAATAGTCTGTTATTCAAAGGAGATGAGATTATTAAAAGCGTCTATAATTGAATTTAAACGGCCAAGCACTCCACCCAATGATACGGCATAATGCCTATCACATTTAGTGGACATTTAAAAGAACTTGAACTAAAGCTCAAGGTTACCTGGTACGGATAGCCAGGAAGAATAGACCATTTTCAGATATTTGTTGAAAATTTATAACGCCACTACAGAAATTCCTGAGAGAATTCCATTTATTGTCAGCAGATAGCTTCCAATCGCACATACTCGATACGGGAATGATATGCCACCAGGAAATCACTTTCAATATTATCATTACGATGATAGTGTTTCAAAAAACATGGTTTTCAACTGATGTTACATTTATATCTGACTGATGAATAAATGAAGGTACATACTCCGTTGGTTTTGTCTTCTGATTCTCCTGATGATAAATTATAATTTTTATATTTCACTGACCACTCCTGTCAATTCATTGAACCAGCTAAAACCACAAATATATGGTCACAGTTTCAGTCAGATCAGATCAATGAGAAAATGATATACTAACTATCATATAACTATTTTTTTCAGGCAAAAACCAGATCTATATTCTAACAGAGTTAACTTGCATTCAAATACCTATGTCAAACATTATCTACATTGTTCTTCTACTGCTATATAATGGATGTTCTGATGAACATTTAAGAGAACGGTGAAAACGCTATATATAGTTTAGATCATTGTGAATATAATATTATAAAAGCCAGTGAACATTATCTTTCACTAGCACAGAACATAATTATAGTAAACTCTAAAACCCCGTACTGACTTTGGCAAATTTCTACGAACGAAGAGTTTTTGCGAAAAAGTGCTCAAATGAGGGAAATTTTATCACGTCCGAACACGATCCTTTGGCTGTCGGCCTCTTCAAAAGATTAAACAGCGTTCGAGTGCGTGAAATGCTCTGTCTGGACGGTTATTTGACGTAGTCACTCTTATGCGTGCTAACAACAGACAATAGAATAACGAAATATGTTTGAAATTAAATGATAACTACGAACAATTCTTAATTTTGTGGCACTCAAATCATCGCTTGTATTTTAATAGACAGAAAATTTTTTCAACTACAGACTACTGCCTACTTGTAATCTCAAATCTACGAATGAATTACATCCACTATATATTTTCCTGCTCTATTAATTTTGTAATCCACCATCCTGGAAAGCGGCACTTGCAACAATTATACGTCTTTTCTGCGCGTAAAGAATTCGTGCTTAGAGGTTTGCTCAAGTCAGTACGCGGCTTGATACTGAAAATCTACTCTTTGTAAAGCACATGAAACTTTGTATGGCATCATGTAGACAGGCAAATCTACTTCACATGCCTCTATTAGTCAAACTAACACCCGGATTAATTTTCAACGCTTGGATTATGTATTATCTCAAAATGCAATTCCATGTACCTAATACTGGTCGATTTGACTTTGGATTGCAGTGTAATATATAGGGCCTTTCCATTTTATAATTTGATTATTAAGATAACAGCGGTATCAATGGAGGTAACAATAAACAGTAAGGCACTTATAAGTTTAGCGAGTTCATATTCCATATTTCTCGGATGCATCTACTCATATATGTTTTATCCGTAATATACTGCTTCCACACATCTAACTTCAACGAATTTTCGGAAATTATTTTATCCAAATATATGTAATATTGAATTGTTGTATCACATCAGACATAAATTCGAAACATTCCAATGACTCGCCTAGTGAATGGATTTTGGTACGAGTAATAGAATATTCTAATAGTCTCAATAGAGGTGATTATATGCCCACGAGTTTTCATATTCGATATCATATAAAATAAAAAACCTAGAGACAGCACTTCAAGTGTTATGGATAACTTCATTAGCATAACAAATATTATTGTAACCTCTCACAAAATATTTCATTTATCAGAAATCACATGGCCTGAACTAAGAAGATGTAGACGTTTGGAAACATCACGTTTCTTTTTCTTCTTCATGAAGCACATTTGTGTGATTATGTAGAATGAAATAAGAATCAGAGGAATGATTAGTAATATTAGGTATGACTTATGACTGATACTATCACTCTTCAAAGTAACGTCTTTTACTGAAACTGTAACGTTTTTATAATCTTTTCCATCTGATGAGAGAGCAGAACAGACATAAGTTCCACCGTCTGAAGTCTGAACATTGAAAATCTGTAATTTACTTATGTAAAAATTATCCCAGTTATAAGTATTATTGCTGTTCGTTTCAGTTGTAAGACAAAGGCAATTATTATTCTCTCCGATATCGATTCCGTATATACGAAAATCTATTTCACACTTCTCAATCCAACAAACTTTGAACCATAATATCTTCGGCGGGCTTCTGCTCAATATTCTGCAATTTATAGTGAGATGGCTATGAACATGAATAATGTCATTATTTGGCTTCACAGAAATAACCTTCGGTGGTGGCCATTTAAGAAACACTGCATCTGAAAATTGAATGAAAACAGTTGTCATAACTTTTAGATAGTATTTTCATCTTTATGTTCATATAAAACGCTGTACTACGTCACTATATTTTTATTCAAAGTATAGATAACATATAGTTCAGACTTCAGTTGAATAATTCTTTGATTAGCATTAGCCGCGAGTTAATTTAGTTTTAATGATTACTTGCTAAGATAGATGAACGGATGCCTATCATAATCCAATGCAATAATACATTTACATACCTATATATATATATATATATATATATATATATATATATATATATATATATATATATATATATATATATATATATATACATATATGTATATATATATATATACATATATGTATATATATATATATATATATATATTATATATGTATATAAATATATATATATATATATATATATATATATATATATATATATATATATATATATATACAGACTATCAGCTCCAGGAATACTATCAATCTAAATTTGCTTCAAAATCAACTACAAATCTCTAATATCTGAGGTGCATTATTTTTCCAAGTGTTTATATTATGCATGTAACAAAATTATAAGTTCTCTGCCAACGTATATTTCACTATCATGAATGTGTCCTGGGTATGTTTCTATATTCACAAAAATATGGTAGGACCTGTAAATGGTCTATAAATCAAAACTAAATACTTTGAAATTTTTAAAAGAACATTAAAATTTTATTCTTGTGGAATATACTTGTTGACCATAGTCAATTTTATATATCACACAAAGTGAACAAGGAAAATTCTTCATTCATTTAAAATTATCAAGGAATACTCCAAATAGGTAGTTAGGTATATGTATTCCACGGAGCGAATTTAAATTTACAGCGCAACGGTGAATTATCGAAAATTTCAAATCACTTTATGTAATATATGAAATTGACTATGATCAATAAGTTTATTTCACATGAATTTATCGTTAAATATTGTGAATATCGCTACAAGTATTTACGGAGCGCGCTCTAGTGAGTATGGCCAGAAGTTTTAAATAATAAGCTAGTGTGCTCTGGAATCCCATAAGCAGACATCTTCATGTCAGGAAGTATTTGTTCTCTCGACAGGATTTCTGCATTTTTGGCCTAAACAATGAATTGCTATAGTAGTTCAGCCACGATTTGTGTAGTCTATGTTTAAGACAGGGTATCTTCCCCATTAAGGTTAAAATAGCCAAGTTCATACCCATCTATAAAAGCGGACATAGGGACGATGTAGCAAACTATAGACCAATATCTATACTGCCAGCTTCATCAAAGACCTTTTGAAAGGTTGTTGAGATGAGACTTAGGAGATATTTTGAGTCAAACGATCTATTGGGTGAGCAACAGCATGGATACAGAAAAGATAAATCAACATCCACTGCACATTTGAAGATCATTTTCAAATTTTGTCATCAATGGACCAGATGGAGAGATTATTTCAAGGGATTTAAGAAAGGTTTTTGAATATCTGTTTCATTCCTTTTAAATGCGAAAACTTCGATACTAGGGTGTAAAAGGAAAATCTCAAGGGTGTTTGTCTTCATACCTGGTCGAAAGAATGCAGCAAGCGCGTTGAAATAACAACTTATCCAATCTAAAACATATAAAATATGGTGTTCCACAAGGTTCCATATTGGGACCTCCTCTTTTTATCGTTTGTACAAATGAACATTTTTATCGAGGAAAACGAAGAAAGGGTTTCAACTCACCTGTTTGCAGATGATCATTACTCATTAGGGCAGAGGACCAGACAAGGCATAAAGAACTGAGGTCGGAAGTTCTCAAAAAAACAAATTATTGGTCCAAAATGAACTCAGCCATTTTTGAAGTTTCTGGGCATTTTCTCTGAAGGAAAATTAACCTGAGAGGAATATATTGGAAGCATCAAGAGGAAGCTCAATGCTGCCTTATATTCGATAAGGACTATTAGAGCTGTGTACCCAACATCTGCAGCAATTTCAACATATTTTGCTTATTTCCATTCTGTACTTTTCTATGGAATATTGGGTGGGGTATATCACCACATGCATATGATTCTCTCTTGATGCAAAAAAGAGCAATACCAATAATATTAGGTTTGAAACAGACAGACAGTTGTAGTGAAGAATTTCAAATGTTTAAGATACTTACGAATTCAGCCATTTACTTGCTAGACTGTGCGACATATATCAGGAAAAACTTGGAGAAGCTTTCAACGAATGATGTCACACACAGATACAACACAATAAATTATGAACAACTGAGAATGCCATATCATAAGTTAAAAAAGTCGCAGCAAGGAGGCAATTGGGGTCCAAAAATTTATAACAGGCTTCCATCTAACATCAAGCGGTACAAAATAGCTCTTTCAAGATAAAACTTAAAGAATTTCTGCTACAACGCACAATATATAATTTATCCGGATTTTTTAGGACAGCATCTTTGTTTGATCTGATAGGTGACATGTAAAGTTTGATGAAATAAATTACTATTACTATTATCACTAATATTACTATTACTATTGGGGAACTATAAGAAATATGTAAATTCACTTCGAGACGAGTATGCTGCACTGAAGAGATCTAATAAGATCGAAACAGCTGTATGCAGATTTTGACTCGAGGTCACTTGACATTTTCTATAATTCACATTGTGAATGGAGATTTCGCGTCGGGGAATACATATAACCAGCTTGAAGGATTGTTTGATAATTTTGAATTATTGAAGAATTTTGTTTTCTCACTTCATGAGAGAACTCTCACCTATTTTCACAATGAATTGTTTTCTAACGATATTTTTAATGACGCATCTATAAATTCCACTATCTTCTAAAGTGACATTTTCTATTTTAATTGTTTTTTTTCCTTTGTTATCCTGGAGCAGTTTCCATGTATTCATGTTCTCAGTTGTGAATCCAATGTTGCCATTGTCACAATATGTACCATCATAATTAACATCGCATTGCTGAAAACAAATGGAAGGAGATTTTAGCAACAAAATGAATTTGTATTCATTCAACATCGGATTATTTCAAATCCGTCATGTCTTTTATGTCATATTGACTTTAAGTACATGACAAAGTAGTTCACATTACAGAAATTCAGATAAAACAAGTCCATTATAAATTAAAAAATGAATGCAAGTACCGTGATGAATCATATATCTTCTATATACGGCACAGGCTTTTTTGACTCAAAATTATAATTTATCCGACTGATAAATGACTGAAATGAAGTAGAAGAGCATGCAAAAAAGACATTGGCTGTTGAACATTATTCATTCCTTGAAGAGTTTTTAAATATGTGAACAAAATACACATTAAGTAAAAAACTTTTGTCTGTGGTAGGTACCTTGAATAGCCAGGCGACATTTTCTTCAGCCTTATTGCAGTGCAAATGTACCGTTGATCCTACTCTCATATTGAAAACTTTTGTTTTAGAATATCTTTTTACGCCATCTAAGTATCCTGAAAACAAAGAAAGTTATTAAGTATATATATATATATATATATATATATATATACACCGCTCAAAAAAATTAGAGGAACACTTTTGGATGACCCTTCAACTTTTTCGCTTGCTGTTATTAACAAATGAAAATTATATTTTCATAATTGATTTGCATTTTATTTTAGTGATTTGTTAAAAAATAAACGTAATTATGCCCATTTTTTCGAGATAAGTTCAATATTTCACAGCAAGTACAAAAAATAAAGTGATTATAAAAATATTCCTTTTTAGGTTTTATGATGTGGCAGGCTCAGAAAGCTTCAATGAGCCACGGTATGACAGTTTGTAGTTGTTGAATTCATTATCTGTCAAAACGAGAAATCTTAGCGAGATAGAAGTCGCTCGTGCTATAGCTTTAATTGAAAATGGTGTTATTTTGACACCATTTATTCGACAAGTAGCAAGAAATTTTAATCGCAGTCCGTCAGTCATTAAACGTGTGTATGATCGCTATAGAAAGACGGGACTATATAAAAGACGAACCGGACAAGGTCGAAAGCGAAAAACTACACAAATTCAGGACCGATATTTAGTACTTTCTTCTTTGCGAAAACGGATAGGGACAGCAAAAGACCTTTACATTACACTTAGGATGGCTCATCAGGTAACCATTTCTGACCAGACTGTTAGAAACAGGTTACGGGAAGCAAATTTGAAGCCAAGAAGACCGGTGAGAAAACCTGTTTTAACTCGACATCATAAAATTATGCGATTAGACTTTGCTCGTCATCATTTGAGATGTCAACTTCGACAATGGAGACCAGTACTGTTTACAGACGAATCAAGATTTCGTCTCACTCATTGTGATGGCCGGGTACGTGTGTATAGACGCCATAATGAACGTTACTCCGCTGCTGCTGTACAAGAAGTATCCAGATTTGGAGATGGTTCTGTAATGGTCTGGGGTGGAATAAATTTGGAGGAAAAAACCAATTTCGTAGTAATACCAGGAAGTCTTACAGCTGCAAGATATATTGATATCATCCTGTCAGATCACGTTATTCCTGCAGCATATGATATAGGTCATGATTTTATTTTCATGCAGGATAATGCAAGGCCTCATACTGCTGCGATTACTATAGATTTTCTTAACGAGCATGAAATTCGTAAAATGGATTGGCCAGCGATAAGCCCTGACCTTAATCCAATGAACACTTATGGGATATATTGGATAGACGTATTCGACATCGTCCAAATCCACCTCAAACCCTTCAGCAACTAACAGAAGCCCTGGTCGAAAAGTGGGACAGTATACCACAGGAAGACATTCGAAGGCTCGTGAGGAGTATGCCAAGAAGATGCCAAGAAGTAATTCGTGCTGCTAGAGGGCACACGCGATACTGAAGCCCATTGGTTGTCAGATAGCGAAACATTTGTATTGAAAAATTACTTCATTTCATTTTGTTATTCGCACTTTTTTTAAATTATTGATCTTAGTTTACGAATGAAGAATTAGTTGAAGGTTCTACAAATCGATTTATTAAAAGCAAATATGTGTCTTTAAGAATATAAATATTCATCTGTATATAACTATTACTTAATAAGTTACAAGGTTATTCAAAAGTGTTCCTTTAATTTTTTTGAGCAGTGTATATATATATATATATATATATATATATTATTATCTATAATCATATATATATATATATATTTATATATATATATATATAGCAAACAGAACTCTTCGTGTTATCGAAACACGTTCGTGGCAATAAAATCAAGTAAACTAGGACATTTATTTGAAACTAATCAAACAAACCTCCTAGCGGGGCTGGTTATACGAGTTCACGAAACATCGAAATGCCTCCATATACCTTGGACGGTGTATGTTAGGAACATTAAGTTGTTTATCACAATCAATGGAAATGATAGACAGTCTGTTTCGCCCTTATTTGGGGCTCATCAGTATCATCTGATATTATGTATATATATATATATATATATATATATATATATATATATATATATATATATATATATCTATATATATATATATATATATATATATATATATATATATACATAAACTAAAATATCTAATGCAAGGTTTGCAAAGTACTCGTACAATTATAAGTTTGGGAAATTCATTAGGGATTCTAAGAACAAACTACCTTTATTCATTGAAAAGGTTAAGAAGGGAGGAGCTGTTCACATCCAATTGGTTGTTAAACAAGATTTAATTTTGAACCTTTTGTTCCGAGATGTAGAATTTCGAAATCCGAATTGAAGTCCGAATTTAGCATTCAGAACAAGAAATAGTCTAGAAAAAAAACAAGTCAAAAATAGTAAATAGGTTGTTTATAAACTTAAATGAGGAAATTGCCATAAAATATATATAGGTCGGAAACATAGGAATTTCAAAAAAGGATTACTGAACACAGGCGTTACATAAATCAAAGCGAAGATTCAAAATATGCTAGACATTTAATAAAAGAGAAACATGACTTCAATTCAGATTTCGAAATTCTACATCTATTTATATATATATATATATATATATATATATAATATATATATATATATATATATATATATATATATATATATATATTAATTTAATATATTTTTAAATAAAAGATAAACTGATAACAATAATTTAATACCTACCTGCTCTCTTGTTGCACATTTTGTTGGAAAAAATTTTTTTTTTGTTGAAGCAGAAGTTTTTTTTTCCGAACAAAATGTGTACCAAGAGAGCAGACAGGTACCAAATTATTATAAGTAATATTTTTTGTTCGAATAAACGATCATGAAATCACATTTTGATCGAACAAAAAGCAGAAACATTTCTGCTTCAACAAAATAAGTAGCTACCGTAACGGTTGAAGTGAGAAAGGGGTTCCAGACGTGCATTAGAAACAAGGGAGAACAGTTCGAACAAAATTTATAGTTAGAGAACAGATATATAATAAATTATTGTTAGTAATTTAACTTTTCAAATAAAATATCATAAGAATAATAATATATATATATATATATATATATATATATATAAATATATATATATATATTTATATATATATATATATATATATATATATATATATATATATATATATATATATATATATATAATCTCTTGATAATTATTAGCAATAACAGGCTGGTTGAATCTTAAAAAACTCGATTTAATTAATAAGTTGACGTTTCACTATGACATTCATAAATAAACCACAAATAAGTGATTTTCTTCCATAACAGAGGATTTTATTATAAAAATTTCATTAAAAACAGCTACTTTCATATAAACGAACTATACCGATAATTTTTGCTTTACTTGTTGAATATTTTCCCAAAACTAATTTTCTTTTTTAATATTAATTTACTCTTTCTGAGATCTCTCGGATGGAATTAATCACCTCCGTGGCAAAGTTTGACCAAATCTCCCATAACGGAGAATTCAAACAATAAACCACAAATAAGTGATTTTCTTCCATAACAGAGGATTCTATTTATTAAACTATTTTCATCTCCAAATTTTCAATCCAATACTTAGCTACGCCGTTCTGATGAGGACCAAAGAGTCCGAAACACGTGTCAGCGGCTGCTTCCATATAAACGTTCTATACTGATAATTCTGCTCTACTTTTTTAATATTTTCCCGTGACTAATTTCTTTTCTGTTAAATAAATAGTACCCTATTATTATTATTTTCGATCATTACATAGGTAAAGGTTTCTGTAGTTTCCCTTGCCTTCTAATGATAACAATTTTGAATGCTAATATTAGACTGAATAGCACGTAATAAATAACAAAGAACAGATCAATCTTATCTATTCAATTTTTTCAAGTCAATAAATGTCAAAGAATTTTCAATTTTTTTTTTTTTTCAAAAGTTTTGAATAACTATGAATGTCATAGTGAAACGTCAACTTATTAATTAAATCGAGTTTTTTAAGATTCAACCAGCCTGTTATTGCTAATAATTATCAAGAGATTAAAAATAAATCACAGGCAACAACAATTCGAATAAATATATATATATATATATATATATATATATATATATATATATATATATATATATATATATATTTTATATATCTATATATATATATATATATATATATATATATATATATATATATATATATATATATATATATATATATATATATATATATATATATATATCTATATATATATATATATATATATATACATACATATAATATATATATATATATATATATATATATATATATATATATATATATATATATATATATATATATATATATATATATATTATATATATACCTATATATATATATATATAAATATATATATATTGTTATATATATATATATATATATATATATATATATATATATATGTATATATATATATATTTATGTGTGTATATATACAGGGTGATTCATTAAGGGTGGCGACCGGCCGTATCTCGGAAACCGTATGTCCTAGAATTTGGGGAAAAAAATTCTTATATCCAAATCTGCCTTAAAAAAATGATTAAAAATGTTTTTCAGTCTATAGTTTTCCGCCTGGTGGCGCAATCTACCACTTATAAAATATAATTGGATTTTTTACGAAATATTCCCCAATTCAGGCTGGTAAAAAATATCAAATTTAGAACCTACTGTCCTGATTCCACAACTCTTGTTTGAGTCATTTTTCTGTATTACCTATTCTGAAATGGTGGGGGAAGTTCTCTTTCTTTGACATAAAAAAGACTGTAACTCCATAATGCATGAACCGATTTTCGAAAACGTAGACTCTATGCAAAAAGTATTGAATGTAGATTTCAATAAAAAATAACAAAAACACTTTTAATTTTCCAATCGGAAACTAGACGGCGTTATGTAACACCTAGCTCTATTTATGATTTTTTTTTGAGAAATTTCAAATGCAATGCTATAAATCTAACTAGCTAACAAAAAGCCAAATTTGATGACTTATAGACGTGTCAAAACCGCAAACTGATATCTCTTTTCATTCCAAAGATATTGGAATTTTTTGATGAGTGTTGATGATTGTTGGCTCGCCCTGTGAAGTGGAAGAGAAATTATGTTGCTAAATTGTTTTGCAAATAAAATAAAAAGTAAAAACGCATCACCAAAATATTCATTAACATTACATTTTTATTAAACACAAAACCCATGAATTTTGAAGTTGACTATTTAGACAAACTGGCTGATCTTTTTTATCAACATTATGGAGGGCACATCCACATAATGCCCATTTAGTGAATAATTATCTGGAAAACTCATTTGATAATAAATGGATAGCCAACAATGTACCAAATTTTTGGCCACCTCGCTCCCCAGACCTATCAGTACTCGATTTTTATTTATGAGGATCAGTGAAAAATAACGTGTATAACACCGCAGTGACCATCATGGAACATAATTTTAAATAATCTTCGTTTGTATAATTTAACCGGGGTGCCATTACGATGATTTGAAATGTCAAATACGATCGTGGCTATCATAGATCTAATTGTTCAACGATTAAATGCAAAGTCGCCATATAAAAATATTAAATTGGCAATATTTCGAGAACTAAAAATTTTAGGTATAGATAACCCTACAAAGTTACCTTATTTTTCAATGCTAAATACTACAAAATAAGAAAAATAGGGGGTTTCCATTTGAAAAAATAGAGTTTTGTCCGTTTTCTCAATCTCATTTTAGATCTTATTTTTTGAACACTCTGATTAGTTGTCCAAATATTATACAAAATCTATTAAAGTAGATCTTTTTCAATAAGAGATCCAACCTATATTGAGTAAAAAGGGCTTCCTTATAGGAACAATTGATAATTAAATTAGGGCTTGCAATCGTCATTTTTGACATAAAAACCTGAATATGTCAAATACGCTTAGACTTAGGTATAGAACGTCATGCATAACATCTGCCTAGAATCTTGAGTTGAATCCAAAAATGTAATAATATATAGGGTGTCCTATTTAAAATGAGCACTTAAGGTCTATTTCCGGTATAACCTGAAGTGCCCAATAGATGAAAATATTTAAGCTGTATAGGCCCCAAGACATCTAGCAAGTTCCCAAAATTTCAAATTTTTCCTACATCAGGTTTCTGAGATATCGATAGATGCAGTTCCTGGTGGTCCACCCTGTATATATATATATATATATATATATATATATATATATATATATATATATATATATATATATATATATATATATATATAATTATTTATTCGAATTATTGTTGTCTGTGAACTATTTCTAATCTCTTGATAATTATTAGCAATAACAGGCTTGTTGAATCTTAAAAAACTCGATTTTATTAAAAAGTTGACGTTTCGCCACGACATTCGTGGCTTTATCAAAAGTTTTGATAAAGCCACGAATGTCGTGGCGAAACGTCAACTTTTTAATAAAATCGAGTTTTTCAAGATTCAACAAGCCTGTTATTGCTAATAATTATCAAGAGATTATATATATATATATATATATATATATATATATATATATATATATATATATATATATATATATATATATATATATATATATATATATATATATATATATTTATTAAAAATGTTACCAATATAATATATGACTTTATATGAATAGGTATATAATGCATATTGAAATTAAAAAGGTCCATCCGAAAATTACTAAAATCGATTAATTATATTTTAATGAAATCATTCACGAATGTACTGCACGCGAAACTATCTCCGGTTTTCGTTTATTTCTAAGTGAACAAGGAGTTGTTTTTGATCATTTCTATTATTCGAGATATCATTCTCAATTTTTAATTATATTATACTCAGTTATTGAATAGAAATTGTACAGTTGAGAAAGTAATTGATAAAAAGGAACATGATCAACTCATCCTATTAGCCCTATCTTGACGAGAATGTAGTAACATTCTGAACATTTGATAGATTCAATAGAAAAACTTAAGTCAAGCATGAAATTTCACTTTGATTATTAAAATTGCCTTAAATTCTGGCGAATTCATATTTCTATCTCATCCACGTTCATAAAATAACTACTTGACTTTTTGAATTAAGTGATCTTCAATCAATATCAAATTTCAAAAACAATATCATATATATAACAAACAAAAAATAGATCTTCACTTATACTGACAGTTGCTGAAAAATCTCATACTAATCAGAGGCTTTTAGAACGTTTGTCTTAAGTAGCTGAACGAATGATACTATTTATTATAGAGAAGAACGAACTAATGAATGCTGATTATATTCACTAAATTATATAATACTCACCAGTGTATTCTACTTGTTGCTGGTAACACATTTTAAACATCAAGAAAGAAAAAACTAGTCCAAATGATAACATACTTCTTATTCCAAATTACACAGATCTAGTAACCAGACTAGAACACTAACTGAACGATCCACGAGATCCCAACCTCGACCAACACAATTCAAATGGAGTATTAAAAAATGGAAAGAATCGATTTATTTTAAATTTGAAATCTGTTTCTCATCACTAAATACAAACATTTAGAGCAAACGTCACAACAGGGAATATTTTAGGTTGCAGCTGAGATAGCTCTCCAATCTAGAACACTATGTTTATATATTTACATGGTTAACTTGATTATTATTAGATAAAACAAAAGCTATCTTAAAATCCGATTTGGATTAGTTATAGTAGATGCAATGAAAATGAACACATTGTGTTAATTGAAGTTAACTACCTTAACACCTTTTCGAGTATAATCTAATCTTTTCTGTGTTTTGTTGGCCGGTAACTGTGGCAAATATAAAACAGCATATATTTACAAATTGCATGATCGTTTTCAGTCGAAAATAGAGTTCAACTCAACATATTGCGATATTGCGCATTTCTTTATCACTCATCTAAAATAGAGGGGCTATTACAATATTATCGATTTTATCAGAAAATCAAATAATCTTCACCTGTGACAATACTTTATACATTATTATCAGCAACTGAGGAGTGATGATTTAGCTAACGAATTTTTAACAAATATAAGTGTTTTTGTTGAATTGAGTAATACATCTGTAAATGTAGAAATAATAATGCTTCTAGTACTCAGGGTTTTTTGATTGATTTTCATGATTTGATATGTTTAGAATTAAAATAATTTTCAAAAATTCCAAAATTGAAAAAAAATGGTTTCAAAATCGGAAAAGTTTTGGGAAATGTAAAGAGTGGGCAAATTTCAATGTTTGTATAAAATCTCGGTAACTATAAGAGATACAAAAATGAATGGCGTATTTTCGATCTCTTTTTTCGGGACAAATTCACTGGAGAAATCCCAAATTTGCTATCATCCTTTGTTTTCGAGTTATAGGCCAATGTTCGGTTTTCCCACTTTTCGACAAGTGTGAATATCATGACAAAATAATAATTTTTTCATTCTTAAGGCACTTTTTTCTGTATTGTGGTGCCGAGTAAAATTTTTAAAAAAGAGTGGATTTTTCCCCTTTCTAACTATATCATATGTCGGGTCGCTTTTAATGTGTAAGTCTTTAATAGCGACGATAATATTTTACTAAATTACTTTTTGCATTGTATTGTATTGGTATCAGACTATGAGAGTTTGACCATTTCTTTCCGTCATAATATCAATTAACTGATTTAATCGTAAAGGTAAGGATGTACGAAAATTATGGTAAATATGATATGTGAGAAAGCTTTATTCAAAGTAATAACTGTTGTGAAATTACATTTTGAGATATTATATATATATATATATATATATATATATATATATATATATATATATATATACATATATTTAAATCGCTATCCAGAAAGAAGACAACCTAATAAAGCTATTTTCAAGAGATTAAAAGGAAATCTTATTAGTTGCGGATCATTCAACAAGTCAAGAACAAAAACTTAGATAATTATTTCTAATTTTATGAGACATTAAAACTATAGAAGAACAATACAAATTACAATAAATTTTAGTTGATAAATAAATTAAATCTATTTAAAATACTCTGAACCACAATATGAATATTTGAAATGGAAATCACAATCTATAAAATTTTGTATACATTCATTTATATCGTTACTGATTTTCTTATATAATTTGTCCTTTATATGTCCCAAAAAAATCCAGTGGCGTTAAGTGAGGTGATCGTGTTGGTCACCTCAATGGACCATTATCCCGCATCCAGTTATTTCCATATTTACTTTTCAACAATTCTGAAACGGTCCTTATATTATCGAGATACCTCATACAAACATCGAAATTTGCCCATCCTGTATAAGTTTTCTTCTATATCAAAACAAACATCAAAGAGCAAGGACGTGTAAAAATTCTCCTGCCGATCAGCTTGGTTACTAATATGCGCGTCGATATTTGAAGCAGTTTGCTGAAAGTTTCATACAGAATGCATAGGTATAACATGCATTATCTTCTACTTTGAGTGATATCTCCTTCAATAATTAATACATGAACTCCACATGACACAATTTATAGATTTGAACCTTTCGATATTATTCTTCAAGAAGTATATAAATATAGGTATATTGGAATATGAATATATATATATGGAAAAAAAAAATATTATTATATAATATATATTTAAAATATATATATATATATATAAAGATAATGAATACATTGAAAATTTTAAACATTGATGACTAATCAAATCAAGCCTTCAACAGAGCTAATTCCATGACATCTGACGACATGGAATTACATCCTTCAAACGAGAATGTTAGGACATTCGACGCCGGTACTACACACTATGGAAACACTAGACAGTCTGTTCATATAACTTCCTTATAGATTCTAAGAAGAGTACTAATGGCATGCGCCATCTAATAGGTATCTCACTGTGTATATATATATATATATATATATATATATATATACACACATATATATATATATATATATATATATATATATATATATATATATATATATATATATATATATATATATATACATATATATATATATACAGTGTGACCTATTTTTAATGGAAACACCCCTGTGAAATTTGAAGTTGTGAACCGATTGCAACCATGTTTTTTTTGAAATGTCAAGTACTAAAAGGTCTACCTTGGGACAAAATAAGAAATGTTTAATCCAATTTTCAGGGCATACTACGATATTTTTTCTTAGTCGACATAAGGTTTTTTTATTAGCGATTTTTTTAAATATTCATTCATAACAATGTTATGAGAACTCAAAATTCGAAAACTCACAGTTAACAATCACAAAAAAAACACATAGCCAACAGATAGCCATGGAAATATTTTTTTTATGATTTCAACAATAAAATAGCGTTAATATTTTCACGGAAAATAACGGAATTACATTCAAGTTTTCACGCAAATCACCTAAAACTAAGACCTAATAGATTTTTCAATTTAAATCTTAGTTGCCATGCAAATGATTGAGCGTAAGAGAGAGAAAATTGAAATTATACGCCTTCCGGAAGATGACTCTAGAAGTGCTGGAGAGGTTTGTAGAGTATTTATCTGATGGCACTTTATTCTTGAAATCATTAAACAAAATATTTCTATGGATATCTGTTGATATTGAGTGTTTATTCGTGACTGTTAAGTGTGAGTTTTCAAATTTTGAGTTCTCATAACTTTGTTATGAATAAATATTTTATTATGAAATTTTGGTCATACCTATTTAGGGGCACGCTGAATCCAGTGGCCTGGTAAATTTTTCAATAAAAAAATCGCTAATAAAAAATCCCTAATTTCGACTAACTAAAAATATCATAGTATGCCCTGAAAATTAGATTAAACATTTCTTATTTTGTCCCTAAGTAGACCTTTTAGTACTTGACATTTCAAAAAAAGTATGGTTGCAATCGGTTCACAACTTCAAATTTTACAGGGGTGTTTCCATTAAAAATGGGTCACACTGTGTATATATATATATATATATATATATATATATATATATATATATATATAATTATATTTTTCAACACGAAGAAACTATTTTTAAAAATAACGATTTTATTCAGAACGATGTTTACAGGATAAGAGTTGCAATCAAACTTACAGTTCTATTATTCTAATTGTGCTCTCTAGCTAAAAAGAATGAATAAGCATTCGATATATATTATGCGAAGCGTCTAGAACTACAATTCAGCATTTTAAAAGGGAGATACAGGCTGTCTCTCATGTAACTCCTCCCCTCTTTCAGAAAGTTCATTATTCTTCTTAATGAGGTGACGAATCTTAATATAAAGTTTATATAAAAAGAAAGATTGTTGAAAGGGTACTAAGTCCAAAAATGAAAGTTTTGAGTAAATTGAAAAAATATGTTTAAAAGTTATTTACTACATTTCATTGATACATGCAGTTAGCGTAATAAAAGTAAATGGAAGAGGAATCATTTATCTACAGAGAAATTATCATTATTTCCAATTTTTGTATTTTTTATTATTTTTTTAAAGCAAGGACTTAGTTCCATTCAACAATCAGTAAAACAAAATCAAGTAGTTATGATTGAACTTATATACTTTATTGGAGAAATAACACATAGAAATGAACAATAACTCTTACAAACATACCAAATGATAAACAAGTACCTACTTATGAAGCAAAAACACGACAAATTATTCATCTTCAACCTCCTGTTCAGAGTTGAATGGAACTAAGTCCGCGACTTAGCACCTTTCAACTCTCACTGCAATCCAGTACGTACGTATTATTAGTGCTTCCTAGAATGGGACTTAATTCCTTTCAACACCAAACGGTCGAGGATATAATTTGGTATAGAAACCCATATCAAATACAATTTCAATGAAAAATGGACTTAGTACCCTTTCAACAATCACCGATTCAATTACAATGACAAGAAAAAAAACAAAAAATGGTAACTATGCTAAGAATTGTGGGATGTGGAGCCCACTGGTAAATGTCCTCTAATTTTGGGACTTCTTCTTCTTCTTTAATCAAATGAAGGTTGACTTGGGCGTATTTATGAAGAACCTTTAATGGGTATATCTCCTTGAAACCATTAGTTATAGCACATTTGGAAGTTATTTTCGCCAGCTTTGGTATACGATGGGAAATGGAACCTGCGGCACATTCTTCTTCTATTAATTCGTTATCTATCGAGATTATACTTCCATCTTCGATTTGAAATAGGTCCTTTTGAGGGTTGATTGGTCTACGGCTACATTGATCCTTAAGTGTAGCTAGTACATGTGCAAGGCATTCTGGTGGTTTGGTCATGTAATCTTGTTTTCCAATGTAGAAGTTTTCTACTTGTTGGACTACCTCGGTACTCCATATAATTTTCTTGTTGAGTGTTAATCCATAGGATTGAAGGTGGGGTACACTGGTATTTTGGAAAGGTAAGTTGTATATTTTGTACAGGTCACATTCAATTTTTTGAAAAATAGGAATAGTGATACTGAAAAGAATATTAAAATCTTTGATAAATACTCTAACGGTGCATGCTGCATTATAATCGCTCAAATGTGTAACAGGCAGCAGTTTCTCTCTTTTCAGAACTTCCTTAAACATCGATAGCGGCAGAATATTCTCGTGTAATAAATGCAGACGTGCGAAACTAATAGCACTTCCTATTTCATTTAATAGAATAGATATCTCGTGTGAATAGAGAGTTATCGAATTCATTCTCAAAGCCACATTTTGGGAGTCTCTTAATTGATTAGTTTTCTTTATTAAGAAATTGATAGTGTCGACATATTTTGACTGTGTATCTGAAATTATTTCGGCGAGCGTTATTAGAAAGAGAATACGTACAGGGGTCATCTGAAAATAAGAAAACCAATTAGTGTTTTCTTTGTTTAATTTTATTTTTATGATAAATGTGTTGATTCCGAGGATTCTTTATTTGAATGTCGCTTATAATATTGATGGGAACTTTTTTGAATGGTTCTTTGAGTTTAGATTGAAAAGGAACTTTTAGGAAAGCATCTTGATCTTCATTTAGGTCTTTATTTTGTTGACGATTTTGATTGAGTTTATCAATGTTCATTTTTACTTTGAGCCTTATCGACTAACAGTTTTATTTCTTTCATATTTTCGCGATAAGTTTTAATGTAATCCGCAATTTCTTCGTTAATAGTTTTCTCTATAGGCATAGAATAATTCAAGTCTCCTTTTACAATTTGCATGGGAGTATATTCTAGATTTGAATGTATTGAATTATTGTAGGTCATGATGGCTCTATTTATTCGTGCTGCTACAGGTAATTTTTCTGATGAGATCTTAGTTGTTCTATCAGTGTGGAATGGAATCTCTCGATAGGAGAATTTGAATTCGGGTTTAAATTAGTGATATAATGCAATGAGATTTTGTGTGTATCGCAGAAACCTTGTATTATTTGATTTTTAAATTCTGCCCCGTTGTCGCAAGTGATTCGTTCGGGAACTCCGTTATAACTGATGAACATAATTAATTTGTCCATAATTTCATTAGCAGTTTTATGAACTAAGGGGTAACACTGTGTGAATTTAGAAAAGGAATCTATTATAGTTAGACAGGTAGTGTTGTCCACCTTGTAAGTGTCTACATATAGGTGAGAAAATGGTTTCGAGCCAATTGGCGTAGTTTTGAATACCTTGATTTGATCGGGGTACGTTCATATTTGTTCTTTTGACAAATTTCGCAATTATTTATGTATTTTTGAACACTTTTGTCTAGGTTAGGCCAATAAAATTTTCGTTTGAGGGCTTCAACATTTTCTTGCATGCCGCGATGCCCAGATTTGGAAATATGGTACATCTCAATTTTTTCAAGCTGATCTGGTTCTTTCTCTACGTCTTCCACAAGAACGCTTGAGATTCCGAGTTTGAAAGCTTTTGCTTTGAAATCATTTTGTAATAGTTGTATAAAAGGTATTTGTATTCCTTGGTGTTTGAAAAACAGTCAGGTGACAAGTTTTCAGGAATGAATTTTATGAAGTAGTCATTCTCGCTGACGGATACTAATTCGGTACGATTTTTTGAAGAGCTTTAATCGTTGAAATAAATAAGATTTAGAAGTTTCAATAAATACGACTTGATTTTAATAGTAATTAAGAGGTTGTATATGGCAACTCTAACGTAGGATTTTCAAGGTTACTGTGCACGGTTTCAGGTTGCGTTATTTCCTCTGTGTTATCTTGAAAATTCTTGAGAAGAATATCTAATTCTGCGTTACTCATACCTAAGTCGTCAGCATTTATATTGGGAAGCATAGAACTAATTTCGTCTTCTGAATTGTTTATCTCGTTTGCTCCTTGTAATTGAATACGCGATAAAGCATCTGCGTTGTTCGTGGGTAAGCGTGATACACCTATTGAGGAAGATAATTTTTCAGGAATCACTTTTTGAAAATATATGGGTATTCTACAATTTTCACCTATTAAAAAATTATTCTGTAAGTCAATAGTAAAATTATTTTTTCTTAAAAATTCAAAGCCTGCAATACCATCACACTGAGTATAGAGTTTGTAAATTACGAAAGGAAATTCTTTTCTCAAACCAAAGGAGTCTACGGAAAATAAAACTTTTTCATGACTCTTATCGTGTCCGTGAGGGGTAATTAAATCAGTGTCTTCTGGATAAATGAGATGAGGTATGCTGTTATAAGCAACCTTAGGATCTATTAAGCAGACAGTACATCCGCTATCTAAGAGTAATTTGCATTTCGGATATTCGATTGCGATGTAAGGCAAGCAATTTTTTTCGATTTTGTCATTTATAGAATTTATGTCAATTGAGTTTCCGAGGCCTTTATCTGAAAATTTTTCACAATCTTCTTCATTGGCATCAGAATTTTCGTCTAAAGGACTGTTGTCAAATTCGTGATTTTCATCTACATTTTCTTCGCTATTTTCCGCGTCGAGATTTGTAAGTTCTTCGGATATGAAATTATTCGGTGAAAATTATTATAGCCTTGATTTTGATATTGATTACGCGGTATTTGCGAACTACCTGTCATTTGACGTCTTTGAGCTGTTGGGTTTACAGAAACAGTCGACATAGGAGTCGGTCTATTATACGCCACATAATTATTATTTGGTCGTTTGTTTTAGGTGTTTCCTTGTTATTTCTTCCGAAAACCTGACTGTTCGTCGGATATTGTCTTTGCGGTAGTACTGTTCTTTGTTGTAAATGAATAGGTTGAGAAGGAAACGTTTACGGAGGTGCAGTCACTGGTTATTTCCATGTTCTCATTAAATCTAGATGTGATTTTTGAGACATATAATTCTCTATCGTCTGTACTGTTAAGTCAAACGTAATATGCGGTGTAGTCAATAGAGCAGTTTCTAGATCTATTGAGACATTACTTATAAGGAAGTTTTTTGCTAAGTCTGAAACTAGTTATTTATGTAATAATTTCAGAGCTTGGTCTAGAGTAGGTTCTGTGTCAATTCGATAATTAATTCGGATTTTATAATTTTTAACTAACTCAATGAAATCTAGAACGCCTTCATTGGGTTTCTTGCGCAGAAATTGAAGCTGATTTTTAAGTACATCGAGTTTGACATGATCATCAAATTTGTTCAATAAAAATGTTTTTATACCGATCCAAGTATTTGGTACATTAGATGATCGAAACTCGGCATTTGCTTTTTCAATTAATTTACTTTTAATGACAGCCAAACAATATGTTTTCACTATCTGGTCTTCGTTAGAAAATTGCGTAAGATTCTTCGCATCAATTTGAGTTGAATTCAAGAATGAATTTAACTCAGCTTTTGTTCCCGAGAATTTTGGCAAAGAGATCCAAACTCACGAGCTATCATTAAGCCGTTACCTTCAGCCATTTTAACTTTTCACAATTTAGTCTTTTTCTTTCTTGAATATAAATACAATCTATTCAACGAGTCTGCCAAAGAATCAATGATGAAAGTCAATTTAAAATAATTAAAATATAAAACAAATTCTTAATCTATTAATGACCTGCTACAACTATTTGTTATAGGGAGTCTGTAGGTTTTGGGCTGAAAACCATGGGAAAAACAGTTGATTAACTACTGCAACTTACGTTCTGATCGTTATTCCAAAGTGGTGTCCTCGGCGCTACTCCAGACTATGCACTTTGTTGATTTCTTCAATGGTCAGTTGAACTCAGGACCGGTACTGCCTAATTTCGCCGTCACTGTGAGATAACAACTGAGCTTATGTGTTTTAAAGTTCGGATTGCTCTTAAGAATTGATATTCACTTAATGCACTTCTTTTCACGAAGGATTAATGAAGCAATCCCGTCGCCAATTATATTTTTCAACACGAAGAAAGTATTTTTAAAAATAACGATTTTATTCAGAACGATGTTTCAATCAAACTTACAGTTCTATTATTCTAATTGTGCTCTCTAGCTAAAAAGGATGAATAAGCATTCGATATATATTATGCGAAGCGTCTAGAACTACAATTCAGCATTTTAAAAGGGAGATACAGGCTGTCTCTCATGTAACTATATATATATATATATATATATATATATATATATATATATATATATATATATATATATATATATAATCTATATATAAATATTAGAAATAAAAGATGTGTTGAGTCTTAAAAAATATTATTTTATTGAAAAGTTCAATAAAATCAAGTGTTTTAAGATACAACAAGCCTGTTATTGCTAATAATTATCAAGAGATTAGAAATAGTTCACAGGCAAAAACAATTCGAATAAATATATATATATATATATATATATATATATATATATATATATATATATATATATATATATATATATATATATATATATATATTTGTCTAGTTTCCAGGGTTTGTAGGATTACAGACAATCCTGGACAAACGTAGGAAAGAGGATAATGAGAAATTGAGTGGTGAAATAGTACATGTGAAGGAAGACCTGGAGGAGCAATTGCATAATTTAGAAGAACGTGAATCACAGGTATTGAAAGATTTAGAAAAGCGCATGTCAACAATGGAAAGAAATGAATCAAAAGTAATGTCAAATCAAGTCCCCAGAGTAAAAGTTCCAAAATCACCTACTTTTGATGGAGATTCTTCCTGGCCAATATTCAAACTGCAGTTTGAAGCAGCAGCCCAAGCTAATGGTTGGGCAGATAAAATGAAAGCAGTAGAACTGGTTTTGTCCCTCAGAGGTAAAGCTGCAGAACTGTTACAAAAATTGTCAGTAAAAGAGCAGGAAGATTCTTAACTCTAATAAAAACCCTAGAGTTGAGATATGGAGATGATCATAAAGAAATGTTGTACCAGGCCCAATTAGAAGGTAGGCATCAATTGGCAAATAAATCACTACAAGAATTCCAGGCCGAAGTAGAAAAGTTGACTCGGTTAGCCTACCCAATGGATCCAGATGATATCCTTGGAGTAGATATATTGGAACGGTTAGACAAACTTATTTCTTCCTTTGAAAATAACCGAGTATCTTTTAAGGATGAATGTTACTTGTGTGCAAAATATGGACACACTAGTAGAGAATGTCGTTCCAGAATGAACAGAGGCAGAGATAATAACAGAAACAAAGGAATAATCTATTCAAGGAAAACTACCATTGCTTTGAATAACCGAGCAACACACATAGCTCGAAAAGTGGAAGTAGGGGAAAACAAAATACTTGGAGTAGATATATTGGAACTGTTAGACAAACTTATTTCTTCCTTTGAAAAGAACCGAGTAGCTTTTAAGGGTGAATGTTACCCGTGTGGAAAATATAGACACACTAGTAGAGAATATCGTTCCAGGATGAAAAGAGGCAGAGATAATAATAGAAACAGAGGAATAATCCATTTAAGGAGAACTACCATCGATTTGAGACAGGAATGGACGACAGAATAATTAATTTAGGCACAGGAACAAGATCCTGAGATAAAGCATCTCAGAGAATGGAAAAGACTCCACCGTAGACCCACCTGGAGAGATATTTCAACAATAGGCGCTAAAACGAACGCACTGTGGGCATAATTGGATTCCTTAATTTTTGAAAATGGGTTACTCAAGAGGTAATTGGAAAGTCCGGATAGTAAAGAAATCAAAACCCTCTTAGTGGTACCAACCAGAAAAGTGCAAGAACTTCTACAGGAAATTCACGGTGGAAGCTCAGGGGCCAAATTTGGCGTGAATAAGACAATTCCAAGGAATAGTGAAAGATTTTATTGGGCCTACTGCCGTGATAACGTAGAAGCTTGATGCAGAAAATGTCCAACATGTGCAGCCACTAAGGGACCCCAAAGAGAATGGAAAAATGGAGAAATACAATATAGGACTTCCATTTGAGAGAATCGCTATTTATGTTGCCAGGCCTTTTCCAACTTCTAACGATGGAAATAAATACATACGGGTTGTCATGGATTACTTCAGCAAGTGGTCTGAAGCCTATGCTCTTCCGAATCAATAGACTGTCGCACGTGTACTGGTAGATCAGTTCATATCCCGATACGGATTTCTACTGGAATTGCACTCAGACCAGGGACGAAACTTCGAAAGCGAAGTTTTTAAGATAGTGATGGAGATATTGAACATCCGAAAGACCAGAACCACTCCATTACATCCACAGTCTAATGGAATGGTGGAAAGATTCAATCGCACCATGGAACAATACCTATCGAAGGTTGTGGCTGATCACCAAAAGGATTGGCACAGACATTTGCCAGTACTGCTGACGGCTTATCCAGGATCGGTTCATGATTTCATAGGTCATACTCCAGCAAAGATACTCTTTGGTAGAGAATTACGTTTGCCATGTGATTTGCTGTTCGGTACTCCCGAAGATACATCATTGGAAGTAAAGACCTATGCAGATGAATTGAGACTGCACCGAAGAAAGATACATGAGCACGTCCGGGATAAGATAGATGCTAATACTGACAGAATGAAGACCGAGTATGATTTGAGGGCGAACTCAGCCGGATCTAATGAAGGAGATTTAGTATGGTTTAACAATCCCCAGCGAAAGAAAGGGTTATCACCTAAATTGAGCCAGAATTGGGAAGGAGCCTATAAAGTCACAAAGAGGATAAATGATGTTGTCTACCGAATACAACGCACTCCTAGGACGTTGGACATTTAGATAGGCTAGCAAAGTATCACTGGGGAGGTATACCAGAAGATTTTAATCGGGACGATCAAACTAAAGAGGGGGGCAGTGTTACGGAAATGGCTGAAGCCGACTCTGTGTGCTCTGGAATATTCGATGAACATTGAAGCAACCGCCCTCTTAATTCGAAGACTAGAACATTCTGGAAGCTTCTCGAAGGAATGACAAGACATATAAAAGCGACCATATAAGACGCGAGAGACAGTCTACAGTGAATTACCGTGTGAAAAAGAAGAGCGAAGCCTGTGTTTTGAAGTAGTGACAGTTATTGAAAAAGTGTGGCTATTTTCAAAATTACTGTTGTGTTGTAAATAAATACTGATTTGTTTATTAATTGAATTTAGAATACTGGAATTCCTAACATTATTGTATTTTTTTGCATTCACTTTCCATACGATGTTTACCTCCATGTCCAATGGCCAAATGTGTACCATGCAAAATATAGAATATTTCATCGTTTGTAACGTAATACTTGATGCTAGATTCACCGGATGCTACACGAGCCATAAGCTTTTCAACACCTCGAACAGAACATATGTCAAACCGCTTCAAACGTCGATATTGTAGAGTCGTCTTGGTTTTAGCATTTTTTGCCAACTTAACTGATTGTAACATTTCTTGGTATTGTTCATTACTAAAATAAAAACTATTTGCACTTTTCGAAGACACTAATCCATTGAAAATTTCATTAAATCGCTGTCTTAAACGCGCACGTCCTTTCTCTTCGGTTGCCATTTTCCTAACTGACTGCACGTAGTGAGACATAGCGTAATAATAATTCCTACGCCCAACTTTAACCAAGTGAAAATAGATGAAACGCGGTTTAGCAGGGTAAAGTCCGAAATATGTATAATGTCGGTTATATTTCGTACTTTACCCATGTTTTTTGAGTATTCCGCAGTTTACCCGGGTAAACCTAGGTTTACTCGTCAATCTAACCTTACCCGTAACATATATATATATATATATATATATATATATATATATATATATATATATATATATATATATATATATATACATATACATATACTATATATTATATATATATATATATATATATATATATATATATATATATATATATATATATAGATATATATATATATATATATATATTAATATATATATATATATATATATATATATATATATATATATATATATATATATATATATATATATATTTGGTTTACTTACTAGAAAGGGATGAAATGTCAGACAATCTACAAAATTTCAAAATTAATGGAGAAGTTTCATGCTATTATAAATATTATATTCAACGTGATACCATTAAAATATAGACGAAAACTAATAAATCACTGAAAATTTTTTGAAATCTATCAATAAATGACTTAGAAATGGATTGTTAAAGTTTACGTATTTTAGTAGGGAAAGTGTATGGTCTCTGGTTTGCCTTCAAGTATTAGTTTCAGAGTCGCCTCAGGGCTCTTGCTTCGTTCGTGTTTATTTACGTTAAACAGCCGTTTATTAATTTATTATTTATGAGTATGTAGTTTTTATTCTATGTAAAATGGAAGAAGGCATAACAGAAGAACACACTATTGAAAATTAAATGTCCGCTGAAAACTGAAACCATGAAAAAATACATCAATAATGCAAAATTGACAGCGAAATGTGAAGTTCCAGTACAACTACAAATGCACTTCGCGAATAAGTCGAAGGGCTTTTTTGCATTGCTCGTGCAAATTTTTAGATATCTCAAAAAATTGATGTTTATGAAATTCAGATTATTGTAAAAAAAATATTTAATCAACGCACATTATTCTGGGAGCATATTTTCGATGCAATGATTAAATAAAACTCAATAAGCTTTGATTACACGTTTATTAATTTATGTTGTTCGCCATATAGTCCAAGATCCAAGAGCTGCCAGACGTACCTTATTTTCTCAGTAATAAAATTTGTGGGATGAAGTAGTGCTCGTATGTACTTTCAATGTATGGATACTCGCTATCTTGTGCCGACGGCCAATTTCCAGGTATCAGGTGCTAAAGATGGAAAAAAACTCCAGCTACTTACCTAATTTTCTCACACTTGATTTTTATATATGATATTCAGGGAACGATTTCAATACCTTATGCAAGCTGCCAGAGCGATCGTATGGGCCAAACATCCCGCCAGACACATATTAAGAGCCCTTTCAGACTAGGATACTGTATCCGAGATACTGTATGCGAGATGCAGAATTTAGGCCAGATACAGTCAAGATACTTTTGTTAGAATATAGTTTTGTAAATGAATGTTATCAGTACAATATCAGTGCTGTACGGTGCTTTTTATGAAATGGACATTGAAGAGTGCGCTATGCTGTGGTATATTATAAACAAAAAGAAAAAAATTAAAAGGAGGCAAACTATGTGGGTTCATCCTATAATAGAATTATTTATTTATTTATTTATAAACGGGCAAACCCCTCTTTACAATATACAGACAATATAATATGAGAAACAATATAAAAAATACAAAAAGATACAATATATATCACAAAGTATCACAGAGTAGCCACTCCATCAAGAGATTTTTTAAAAGTACACAAGCTCACACCAGTTATACATACACCATTCGAATTAACTAGATTACCCAGTCTCAAAATACGTGATATGCTGCTATTGTAGCCATAATTAGTATGGTGAAAGGGAATGCTGAAAAGTTCACAATTACGTGTTGGTATTCTGTGCAACCTAATACTGATTTGTGCCAACAATTCTGGACATGATGTTATGCCATGAATTAATTTATACAATAAAATTAAATCAGATCGATTTCGGCTAGTTTCTAAGGTATTAATCGAAATGTGCTCCAAGATTTGGGAATAATTGTATGTACCCCGGTATAAGCCCATTTTATAGGCAATACATCTCAAAAACTTGTTTTGTATACGCTCAAGATGATGAATATGAACTTGGTAATGAGGACTCCAGACAGGAGAGGCATATTGGAGACAAGAATATATGAGTGACATGTATAATATTTTTGTTGAAAGAATTGACAATGTCTCCGTATTTCTAAGAACAAAACCCAGTTTTCGAGAGCCACTGCTCACAGTTGAATTTACATGCTGAACAAATGTAAGTTTTTCATCAAATAATACTCCAAGGTCCTTAACAACGGATACTCTTTTAATGATCTCATTATCAATATGATAATCATTTAGAATCATGGAATTTGCTCTACTAAAAGTAATACACTGGCATTTATCAGGATTTAACAACATACCATTTGATTCAGACCATCTTACCAATGAATTGAGATCTTCTTGTAGTTTGTTACAGTCAGTTGGTTTTGAGATGTTTGTATACAATTTCAAATCATCAGCAAAAAGGAGAAATTTACAACTTTTGAAAATGGTTCCTATGTCATTGATGAAAATGTTAAACAACAGGGGACCCAAGTGTGATCCCTGTGGAACTCCTGATGTGACAAGGATAGAATTGGAAACAAAATTCTTAATTTTAACTAACTGATGTCTATTGTAAAGATAGCTATTAACCAGTTTGTCAACCATGAAAGAAAGCCAGCGGCAGACAACTTGCTGACTAATAAGTTGTGGTTCACTTTATCAAAAGCTTTACTGAAGTCGGTATAAACCGAGTCAATTTGACTATGTTGTTCTAGTGCACTGAAAATATCGTTTTGATATAGCAATAAGTTAGTTACTGTTGATCTACCACCTACAAAACCATGTTGTTGCTCAATTATCAAGTTTTTACAATAAAAAGAAATATGACTCACTAAGAGTTGTTCAAATAGTTTTGGTATAGCAGAAGGTTTGCTTATTAGTCTATAGTTTCCAATTTCTTCCTAAGAACCGTTTTTGAAAACTGGCGTGACAAAACTATTTCGCCAGGTAGTAGGAAATATTTGATTTTCCAGTGACAAATTGAATAAAATTACCAATGGTTTACTCAAAGAATAAACACACCTCTTTAGTACATACGAAGGAATCCCGTCTGGTCCAGAACTTAGATCGTCTTTCAATTTCATTATTCCATTGAAAACTTCCAGAAGGCTAATTTTCAATGGGGGAATCGATACAGCATTAGCCGGATTGAAATTTTCATAATCAGCAACCCCACCTTTGCTGTATACACTTCCAAAATGTTCAGCAAACAAATTTACTATATCTGCGCCACATCTGGCTACTTCATCATTGTATGTCATAACGTTAGGAATTCCATGATCTTTTTTCAAAGAATTGATAGAGTTCCAAAAATATCTTGGATTAGTTGAGATGTTATTGTCTACCATAACTATGCAGTTTTCATAACATAATTATGGAATTAACGGAAACTAAAGGAATTTATAACCTTCTTCACCAAAAATTACTACAAGATCGAACAAAGTTTTTAAATTATATTTTTTAAATTGTCCATAGAATCTTTTGAAGAACTTCATAGTATTTTGAAAAATGAAATCATCAAGAAGGATACGAAAACCGTTCTATTCCACTTCACTTCTACTAATAAGTAATAAAAATATTGTACACCTATGCTATTGTGCTTTTTGAATAGCAAAAGTATGCAAGTCTGAACAGGTCCATAAGCTACAATGATAATTCGGTATCCCGGATTCGGATACTGTCGCCGGCGGCTGAATGAGCGAGATTCAGAAATTTAGTATCGCGATACGGTATGCTGTGCTGAATGCAGTGTGAAATAGCTATTTACCTATCAAGTGCGGAAAATGAATTTTCGGCTCGCTTCACCGAACTCCGCTACGGCAGACTCGTGCGGAAAAACATTTTCCGCAAGTGTTAGGTACAATAGTTTTTCTACGAGCGTGAGGAAAGTCAACAGAACTCGCACGCATTTCAATTTTCGCAGTTCAATTTTCCGCCCGCTCGTAGAAAAACGTACATATAAACGCATGTATTTTCTGTATCTGGGATACGCGTATCTCGGATACAGTATCCAAGTCTGCAAGGGCTCTAAGTGTGAGTATGACAGTATGAGCGAAATGTCATGATTCGCCCATTTAAAATTAAAATAATTATATCGAAAGTACGAATACTGAAACATAGAGCATGCTTGACTAGACAGTAAATATAGAAGGGAGTTCGTCGCGCATAGATAATCACTATCGCGCTTAAAATGGGCGAATCATGACATTTCGCTCATACTGTCATACTCACACTTAATGTGTGTCTGGCGGGATGTTTGGCCTATACGATCGGTCTGGCAGCTTGCATAAGGTATTGAAATGGTTCCCTGAGTATCATATATAAAAATCAAGTGTGAGAAAATAAGGTAAGTAGGTCGAGTTTTTTTCCACCTTTAGCACCTGATACCTGGAAATTGGACGTCGGCGCAAGATAGCGAATATCCATACATTGAAAGTACATACGAGCTCTACTTCATCCCACAAATTTTATTACTGAGAAAATAATTTAAGTCTGGCGGTTCTGGGATCTTGCTCTAATAGCAATAACAACGATGGAGTCTAACAAATAAATTACTCTAGTATCGTTGCAAGCGTGAGGTGTCACCATAGCAAAATTTCTTAATCTATCGATTGTTTTTTTGAACATTTATTCGAAGCGCTGCTATAGGTTTTGTTTCCATGACTTCAGGTTTCGAACTAGCTTTGCCTTCGGTTACCCTAGGAGGCCTTATTAGATGACATCTTTTGCCTTGTAACAAGTGGGATACTTTTATAAATCCTCTGGGGGCCATTACAGAACTCTGATAAATATTGTAAAAAGCGACAATCTTCAAATATTATTGTATCTTTTGTTCTGCCACCATAACCTTCAGTAATTAAGTTAATAAGTCGATCAGGTGTAATGGAAATCAGATATTTCATTGTATTACAATGTTTATACTCGGGCCACGTCAAAACCTATTTCATTGCATTTAAAGATTAATCGATTCTTATTTCAAAATAGTCCAAAATACTCACTGTGGTTGAATATTTTTTTCTAGAAGATATAGGTAACTTTTCACAAATTTCTTCGATAGGTGAAAAATATATTAACTGTTCCATTCGGTCAGCTATTGAGAAAGAGGTTTTATTGAATATTTTACTAACTGAGCTTTCACATATATCAAATCCTATAGCCACATGCACATAGGAATCGTCTAAACGAATTTTCTTCAATGATATAAAAATATTTCTTACTGGACTAGAAACCTTTCAGGATAGTAGCTTCATGAGAAAGAAAAATCAAATTCATCTGGCAACCCCATATAAAAAATATCATTTTTAGTTATTTTGTTTATGGTAGGTATCGTTGCGATATTGTGGCTTGATTGTATTTGAGAAATAACAGCTGAACTCGTACTGTTCTGCGAAAATATTGATGCTTTTGAAGAAGAACTGCTAAGAGAGGATAGTCTTGATGGGGAGTGCCGAGGAGATTCATAAACGATTTGGGAGCACTTATTTTCTGTACCTTTCGCACTGTTGTTGTTGTTTGCACTGATTGATTTTTCTGTGAAGTTTTGATATTTACTTAAACTCCTTGGTTTCTCCTTTTATTTGGATGATTATCTGATTCTGTAATGTCCTCTGGTAGCGGATCCTCCGTTTCATTTAACTCCATTTTATCACTCACAATAATTTCAAAAGATTATAACGAAGATGATTCACTTGAATTCGACGGTACTTTTTTTGTTTATAGGTTTTCATAAAATACGATTCGAACGGCGCAAGTAATAAATTTGTACGTACCTACTGACTGAATACGCACTGTGTCGTCTAGGACGAATGACGTCACACGATAGAGCGCCTGTGGAACGAATTCATTTTTACAGGCACAACTTCGAAGCCTCATAACTTTTTTAATTCTAGAGATATTTAATTGATTCTTTCAGGTTGTTTTATTCCAATTAAATTTTTATAATTAATCCATTAAAAAAATGGAAACTTCTCCATTATTGATATAAATAATTTCATGAGAGGATATATTTACATTAATTTATTGAGAATAAGATATACAAAATATGACAGGGGGTGGGAATTCAGACAACAATTATTCAAATTTCCTTAGGAAAAGTTAAATTTATGAAAAATTATTTAAACTTATATTTAAAGAATGATTCAAAAAATAATTTTATATATAAACGAAATGAAAGAGGCATAATCAGCTCTTATGTCGAAATAAATATTTTCATTTTCCGAATTAATTCAGCCATATTCATTGATGGAGTATTTTCAACCTATCGGATATCGATTCGATTTTGTCAAAATCGCCATCATCGGAAGTAATAAAGAGAGCAAATGGCCGTAATCAGTTTGACTATTATTAGAAACTAAAATTCTGGCTGAAACGAGTCAAAATTAGATATTTTATTTTATTTTTTATTTTTCACAAACAGGAATACAAACAGGACGAACCCAGAAACGGTATTCACAAATATACTAAATATGTCATGTTATACAATTCAATTATACAGTAGAAATATTTTATATACAAAAAAAATATTGAACATATCAATTGGACGATAGGACAAAATGTTTCTCAAGTTTGTTTACAAAGGTATTCAAAGAGAAAAAATATCAATGTCTATTATGTTTGAAATTGAGTTATAACTTTTCAAGCATCTCTGTAAAGGGGAATTCAAATAGTAATTTGTGTTGGGTATGGATGTATGAAACAAATTATAATGGCGAGTGGTATATTGTGGAACATTGTAATGAATCAAGTCATTCATAGAGGACGATTGAAAGATACCATTTAACATTTTAAAAGAAAATTTGATGTCGGCAATAGCTCTTCTGTCAGCAAGACGAATCAAATTGAGCTTTCGATTTACGATATGATATTGTGACATGCTTTTAAAATATCTTTTGTTAGTATAATCAATGAATTTGTTCTGGATACTCTCTATTTGTTTTATATATATATATATATATTATATAGCGGGGGTTCCAAATAGTTGAGGCGTAGCCTAGCAGACTATTTACGTAAGATATGAAGAGAGTACGCAAGGTATTATAATCTCTAAAAGAATAAGTTGTTCTCAGAATAAAACCTAGCAATTTGTTCGCTTTCTTAGATATGTATGAAATATGTTTACTAAAAGTCATTTTCGAATCGAAAATAACTCCCAAATTCTTCACTTCACTACAGGCGTGGAAATTATGATCCTGCATCTATTGAATTAGAATTTCTACTAAAAGTCACCTGATGGCATTTGTTGAGGTTCTGGAAAATGGCGTTATGTCTGCAGTACTCTAAAAATCGATCAAGGTCACCTTGAATGAGCTTACAATCGTTTAAGTGTGAAATTGTACTAAACATTTTAAGATCATCAGCATACATAAGAAAATACGAGAATTTGAAGCACTCAGAAATGTCATTTATGTAAATATTGAAGAGTAGAGAACCTAGATGTGAACCTTGAGGTACACCCGACGTTATGTTGACTGATCTTGAAAGATAGTTACCAATACAAACGACCTGCATACGATTACTCACGTAAGATTGAAACCAACTCAATAGGGAGCCTGTCACACCGACATCAGCCAGCTTCTGTACCAGTAATTTATGATCGATCTTATCGAAAGCTTTGCTAAAGTCGGTATAAACGGCATCCACTTGAATCCGGCTATTCAATAATAAGCTTTTCAATATATATTCAGTATATTCGAATAAATTAGTTTCGACGGAGCGTTTTCTGACAAATCCATGTTGTTATATATTCAAAATGTGCATCACATCATGATAAAGATATTCGAAGATAATACTTTCAAACAATTTCGCCAATATACATAATTTGGACACTGGTCTATAATTCTGAGGTAACTGTTTCTGACCAGATATATGAATTGGAACAATGAATGCCTTTTTCCAGGAATTTGGAAAACGCCCTGCATCTAAAGATTTGTTAAACAGAAGAAAGAGTGGAAATGACAAACTCTCTGCGCACATTTTAATGAAATTTGTCGGTAGTTCATCGGGACCAGGGCCCTTATTCGGAAGAGATTGTATTTTAGCTTTAATAACTTTTTCAGGTATGTGATAGTTACCTATATTTTGGCAGTAAGAGCGAGCAGATACCCTACTTCCAAGTGTTTTCAAAGGTTCATTGAATGCTGATAAGAAATGATCAGCAAATACTTCACAAATAGTTTAACCATCTGTCACAATATCATCGTTAATAATTACACGGGTCAACATGAAATTTGACTTTGATTGCAAAGCATTAAATTTCGGTAGTTTAGGTCGTAATAAGACGGAAAAAAAATATATGGCATGAAAAACTTTGCTTTTGTGCTTAGAAGACTGATTGAACGAAATTTTTAAAAATCTCGGATTTTAATTTTTGATTGAAAATCAAACTATTGAAATAAAAATGTTTATTATTTTTATTAAGTTTTACTATCAAATTAGCTTACAGAAAAGTGGAAAATAACTTAAAAGTGCACACTTTTACTTTTTCTTTTATGTTCATAGCTACTTTCTCTCAATAAACCCCAAATATAGTCGCCCATCATGTTTTCATTGTATTGGCCTTGATAGCGTTGTTCAAAATTCATGATGTCCTGATGGAAACGTTCTCCTTGCTCTTCGGAATAGGCTCCCATATTGTTTTTAAATTTATCCAAATGAGCATGCAGCATATGTACTTTTAATGACATCCTGCAGCCCATGGCCTTAAAATTTGTAAGCATATCCTCAACCAACTTTTCGTAGTTTTCAGCTTTATTATTTCCTAAAAATCCAGAAACTACTGCTTTAAAACTGTTCCAACTTGCTTTTTGAGTACGATTCAGCAACGTTGGAAATTTTTCATCGGCGAAAATCTGTCTTATTTGCGGACCAACAAAAACCCCAGCTTTAACCTTTGCTTCCGATAACTTCGGAAAAAATTTTTTTAAGTATCCAAAAGCTTCTGAAGTTTCATCCAGTTTTTTAACAAATTGTTTCATCAACCCTAACTTAATGTGCAAAGGCGGCATTAACACTTTTTCCGCTTCAACAATCGGCTCAAATTTGACGTTCTGTTTTCCGACACACAATTCTGTTCTTACAGGCCATGACCGTTGAATATAGTGTTTAGAATCCGCTCTGCTATCCCACAAGCACAAATAACACGGATACTTTGTATATCCACCCTGTAGCCCCATTAAAAATCCCACCATTTTAAAATCTCCAATCAGCTCCCAGTTATACTCACGATACTTTACAGATTCAAGCAAAATTTTGACACTTTCATAATTTTCTTTAAGATGTACTGAGTGAGCAATTGGAAGAGACGGAAATTTATTTCCGTTGTGCAATAGAACTGCTTTTAAACTTTTTGTAGAGCTGTCAATGAATAAACGCCATTCGCTAGGGACACAGGGTATGCCAATTGCTTCAAACATACCTTTAATGTCATTACAAAAACAAAGTCCATCTTCCTTCGTGAAAAACGTTGCAAACATTTCATGCCTAGTCCGCTGATCCGTGATCTTAACATCATCAAGCAAATTCCACTGTTTTAACCGAGAGCCTAGAAGCTCTGCTTTATTTTTTGGCAAATTTAAATCTCTAATTAGATCGTTAAAATCTTCTGAAGTAATGAGATAGTGTTTTGGTTGTTCAGGTGTAGGCAAAAACTCCTTATCGGAATTACTTTTATAAGAACTAAAAGATGAGCTACTTTTCTGCGATAATTTTTTTGGTGGCTCAGGTACTGGTCGTGTCAGGTCGTGAGCAATTGGAGCAGAAGAAGATTCGAGGTCAGGATATTCAATAGGTTTTGCATTTTTACCTCTACGTCTTTTACTCGGATTCACCATACAAAAGTAGCAGTCAGTAATATGGTCTTTTGGTTCTCGCCAAATCCTTGGTATTGCAAATTTCATAGACCTTTTCTCACCTCGATACCAACCTAAAAATATAAAAATAAAAATTAATATGTCTATTATTTTGGATTCATCGCTTAATTAAATAAAAATTGCTTACCTTCCAAACACCTTTTACAATAACTACAAGCAACATGTGGAGCCCATGGCTTATCTTGATTCTGTACAGGACAGTCAAAATATGCTTCATAGGCTTCACAGAGAACGTGAGATGTCTTTAGTTCATATTTCACGTCTCGAACTTTAATAAATTGACCACATATAAAACAAAATGCATCAGCATCGTATTTGCACTTTCGTGACGACATTTTAAGTTATTCTGGGCTTGTAAATAACACCTGATGGTTGTTTATCACTCGGGTGCCATCTAGCGGCACAGTGTAAACGTTAATACCCCACTCTCACCGCGCGGTCTTTTTAAAAATATTAAAATCAATTAAAATTTATGAAAAAATTGAAAAATGAGTATTATTATTATAACTATCACAAAAGCAAACTTTATACCGAAAAAAGGTATTTTCTTTTCGTTTTTGTGCATAACTAACTGGAAAATAATAGTATAAACTTTAGGACAAAGAACGAAAATTTTTTTGTAGAGTCGTGTTATAGATGTTATTCTATTGGAAGAGTTCTTTTTTGACTTTACATATTGCCAAAATTGCTTGGGATCGGATCATAGATATATACTATATATAGAGTACAGATATATATTAAGATTTCTATGGATATATCTTAATCAAGTGCTGGTAAAATGGCGAAGATCATGCCACAGAATGGGAATTGAACTTGGGAATGACACAAATTTGTACACGCTTCATTTTGCAGATGACCACGTTGTAGTAGCACAAGACAAAGAAGACCTGGAATTGATGACTAGAAGGTTGCTTAAAGAGTATGGTGAATGGGGCTTGATGGTAAATTTTAGTAAGACCAAATACCTACCTATGCGTTGGTGGAGAATCATAAAACCTGGAAATCGATCACAACAACTTTATAGCGCCATGTGATGAATACACGTATCTAGGAACTAAAATTGAAAAAACGGGCCGGACACTAAAGGAAGTAGAAAATCGAATAATGAAAGGAAAGAAAGCAATTGGCTGTCTCAATTCAATACTGTGGTCAAACCATATTTCCAAAGAAAAGAAAAAAATGTTGTATGACGCTCATTTTAGTATTGTGTTATATGGTTGCGAGAGCTGGCAGTTGAACAAAGGCTTAGAACGTAGATTGCTTGTTTTGGAGATGGATCTTTGGCGCAGCGCTGCTGGAAAATCTAGAATGGATCGAATTAATAATAGTCGAATTCGAGAGATGATGGACGTGCAGAAGACAATGATGATATAGACCAACGACAACTGATTTGGTAAGGACACGCAGAGAGGATGGGCGATGAGCGGCTTCCCATACATATACTATACTGGATTCCAAATGGAAAAGAAATGAGGGAAAAGCCAAGTCAACCTGGATAGATGGAATACGCAGATCCATGTCAGAACGAAACTTACAGCCAAGAGAATGAGAAATGTATTCAGAAAATGTAATTAATATACTTTTGAAAGTTCTGGGTATTGTAAACAGTACATATTCAAAATGGCGGCAAGTGATGCAGACGCAGAATCAAGCTCTGCGAAATATAAGAAGAATAATGAAGTAAAGTGTGCCTATTGTGGCAAGAAAGTGGTGGACATGTTCAAATGTGTAAAGTGTTTAGAACTTTTTCATTTTTCTGTCTCAAACAGGCAGCCAAACAGGCTAACCAAAAAAATTCAGCATAAACTCAATATTTCAAGTTGTTCAAAAAAAAGTATGGATCTTCATAAATAGAGTCCAAGGAAATGTGGTGGAGACTAATATTCGAGATTACATAGTGTCCAAACAAAAGTTCTCTGAGGTTGAAAGTAATATTCGGGAAATACCTGGTAACTCAAACGGACTCAAACGCTTTGTAATCTCAGCTCCCTATAAGTTTAAAGAGGACCTATATGAATGTCATTTCTGGCCAAATGGAGATGGAATAAAACGTTTCAACTTTAATAAATACAAAGAACAAAACAATGGAAGTAATTTTTTCAGATTCCCGACAGACAAACAACAAGCAAACAACATCAAATGAATACATTTGAAGAAGAATCAAACCTACGAATACTACACGAAAATGTAAGATCTCTTAACAAGACGAGTAACAAGTTAGAGGCATTAATACAATCACTGAACATTGGCGAACTTACATTGAGATTTCAACACACAAGATTGAAGGATACAAACTAGTATCATCTTTCAGTAGGGCTGAAGGCCAACATGGGAGTAGTGCTGTATACACTAAAGAAATCCTCAATGCTAAAAATAGGAGTGATATCAATATCTTAACAATAAAAAATGTTATTGAATGTTCAAGCTGTGAAGTAAAAGTAAATGGAAACCAAAAGCTTATAATGGTTTCTATATATAGACGAGACACAGTCCCTCTTAGTAATATTGATCTATTCTTTGAAAAGTTCATAACTCTACTAGAACATCATGGAAAAAATTATATGCAATAAAAGGAGATTTCAATATGAACATACAATACTTTAACTTTCCTATCAATCCTGGAAAGTTTTAATGTCAAAATTACAATAACCGAACCAACAAGAATAACATCTACAACCTCAACACTCCTAGACAATATATTAACCAACTTAGATAATGGCAAATCAGAGGTAATACAGGGACATATTTCAGACCATTTGGCACAATTCTATCAGTGTACCCTTCCCCGAGCGATAACACAAATTTCTGAGAAATACCAATTTCGTAAATACACAAGGTCTATAGAAGATTTTGTTGAATCATTACATAAATCAGAATGGATGATATATATGTACTACCTGAAGATGATGTAAACAACATGTGGAAAAAATTTTCTGAAACAATTACAAAACACTTTGAAGAATATTTTCCTCTAAAAACTGGTTTTATAAATATAAAACCTCCTACTCCTCCAACTACACCACAAGTAGCACAAATAAAGAAACAGTTGGATGTTCTATTTACATTCTCTTTAATAAACTCTGATTATGCTGAACAATACAACTTGTCGTACGCCGACAAGGCTATCTGGCACATGAAACAACAACACTATGCTAAAAAAATTAATGAGGCCAGTAATAAGACAAAAGAATCATGGAATATTGTAAACAATCTTACCAACAAAAGGAAAAAACCAGAGAACAATTACTAAAAACAAACGCAGAAAGGCTAGTGAAAGATTTCAATGAGTTTTTTGCAAATATAGCACCAGAACTCTATGAAGACTTGAAAGGAATTTTCACCTAGATAAAATAAAAATAAATGATAAATCAATTTTCTTATTCGAAGTGACAGAAAATGAACTAATAACTACTGTAAAGAAAATTAAAAACGGGGGATCTTTTGGTCAGGATAATATTTCTATGGACGTAATAAAAAAATCAGTACAGGCATATTATGTAAAACCACTCTGTTTTATAATTAATCATACTTTTGAAACAGGTGTATTTCCTGACTCACTAAAACTATCTATAATAAAACCAATTTTTGAAAAGGAAGACAAGGACAAGCTAGATAGTTATCGACCCATCAGTATCCTGTCATCATTCTCAAAGATAATAGAAAAAATACTGGCTACCACTCGAATGATAAAATTTTTCAACAAATTCAAAATATTTAGTAAAAGTCAGCATGGATTTATTCCTAACAGAAGTACGGTAACTGCAATATATGAACTAATTCAAGGGATTCTGAAAGCAATGGAAAATGCAGGGATTCCCATGTGTATATTTTCAGACATGTCTAGGGCTTTTGACTGTGTCGACCATCAGATACTACTTAAGAAACTAGAATTATATGGAATAAGAGACAATCCACTAAAACTCTTAAAAAGTTATCTGACAAATAGAAGACAAAAAGTAATGATAACAATTGATGGAAATAATAGTACTTCTTCAGATAAAAACCATTAATCTGGGTATTCCCCAGGGAAGCCTACTCGGACCCTTACTGTTTATTATTCATATTAATTATTTTCCCAATTTTGTGTCTAAGGTTTGTGATAATGTCATATATGCGGATGATTCTAACCTATTGGTAAGGGCAGGTGACATGGGCAATGTGATACAAGACACAAATGATGCTATGAATATGGCAGAGATTTGGTGTGAAGACAACAAATTGGTACTAAACAAACAAAAAAACCGAGTGTGTTGTTTTCACCACCAATAGATCAAGTATTAATATTCCAGACAATTTCTGCCATGAAAACTTAACTTTTGATATAAAGGACTCTACTAAATTCCTTGGGCTTCATCTCAACTCAAATGGAATAAGCACATTTATGAGCTTAACAAGAAACTATGCTCAATAATCTACAGTCTTAATGTTCTAAAACATCATGTAAATCTTGATGTTTTAAAAATAATTTACCATGCAAATTTCCAATCAGTGCTATCATATGGATTGATTTTCTGGGGAGACAGTGGACATGCCAGAAGAATCTTCATCACTCAGAAATTAGCGTTGAGAGCAATGCTGCATCTGCGATATAGAGACTCATGTAGAGGATTATTCGAACAGAAAGATCTGTTAACGATCGTTAATCTTTATATTTATGGCTGCCTTGTTTTTCCCTATAAAAATCAACAATATTTTGAAGAGTTTAAAAATCAGAACAACACAAGAAAAACAGCAGCATATCTATATCCTCTGAGAACACTGAACCTGTCCCAAAAAAATACACAATATATTGTGGCGTCCTACTTACTCTGTAGTATTCACTTGAAAATGTTGGTAAATATTCGGTCACTCTGCACGGCTGCTTTCAGTCTGGGGATATTTTTAGGCGGGGTACATTAATTTAATTTCTACGTTTATATAATATTATCAAAGAATATGATTGGAAGGGCGCCACTACATTTTACGGGGTGTCTTGAGAAAATGTAGAAAATTTGGTTGAGACTTATTAGAAGGAAAATATTAAATAAGCATAGGCATAGGGTGTACTATCGTTGAATATGGAATTTAATTATAAAACGAAAATCAAAATTTAATTTGTTACTCAATAACAATAAGGTTCCCACAAGTGATAACTGGTGTTTACAATTTATCATTCAATATTTTCCGATATGAAATATATAAATTCTATCTATCGGATATTAGGGAGGTAACATATGGCATATGAGATATAAAACTAGTTTACGTCCAAAGATACCAAGGCATAAACTGCGTTGAATCTAACGATTTGATTGTTCACACTGATTAATAAAAAGTTCAAAGGAGATTATACTCGGAGCGTCACTTCACAGCAAAAAAAAAGAAGAAACAACAATCAATACGGTGCTTCAGGTCCGTTGTAAGAAAGATAACTTAGATTATAGTCACCGTCCTTTTGTTAAATGCAGCCAGAACTACTTATTATTACTTCGGATTACTTCTCCTAATAATTTCAAACGAGTAATTCAGGATCAGCTACTTCGTTTTGATCACTGTCCATAAATATTAAACGAAAGTTCCTGTATATTCTGCTATGAGAAATAGACTCTTTCTTGAAATAAAACCCTAAAATTATGATAACAAAAAATTAGAACAGTTACAAAATAATTAACTCACATACCTTTTCTAAAAGAGTTTATCCAAATGAAAATCCTATTAAGTTGAGATTTATTTGTTTGAGTTGATTAGAATAAAGAAAACTTATTCTGGCGGAAATCTTTCCAAAAATAACTAACAAACTCATTGAACCAAATTCTCATTTATTCGCAACGACAATCTTATTCTGTGTGCTTTGAAATAATTCTTACCGCGAGCTGTAAGAACTTACCTTCTATATCTTATAAAAACTTGGTTGATTAGATACTATGTTTATCGTTCTCGAGGAAGCGAAGAGGCCTCGGTAGACCAGCGGTAAGGTGAACCGCCTTATACCGTTTGTAAACCGAGGATTGTGGGTTCGAGTCCCACCTCGCTCTTGGGTGTTGTGTATGTCCGGAATTTAGTGGTTATTTAAGATTGAAATTTGTTGGGTAATGTACATAGTTTACAAGCCCATTGGCCGTTCGGAACCGGCGTTAAACTGTAGGTCCCTCGAGTTGAACTTTAACGAACATGTGAAAAATATAAAGAATCTGTTAATCTATATACAGGGATGGAATTTGTGGCAATTTGAATGCTACAATATGTCTGAAATTTTTTAATTCGCTGCCTCTCTCTATAAGGAAAATATCGAGCCTTAATCAATTTAAAGCCGAAACACGCCTGTTTTTGTTGCAATGCGAACCTTGCAGTATTGATGAATACTGGTACTACTTGAAGAAACACAAGACTGATAGAGGAACTTTAGGCACACTGAAATTATGTTAACTAAATTTTTTTTTTCTTGACGCCTGACCTTTTGTTGCTTTATTATTATGTGTAATAATGTTGTAGCAATTTTGTCAATAAATTGTATTATTATTATTAATATATTCTAATATAATTTTATCTGCACACTTGATACAACTGTTACATGATGCCGACTCTTTGCACTGGATCTCGTGGTCTACATCATCTTGTTCTTGATCATCGTAATGTCATCATCGCTGTGGTCATCGATTTTCCCGTCTAAGTCTTTTTCATATTCATAGTAAGCGTTTATACTATATATATATATATATATATATATATATATATATTTATATATATATTTATATTTATTTTTATATATTTATATTTTTATATATATATATAATATATATATATTATATATATATATATATATATGTATATATATATATATATATATATATATATATATATAATATATATATATATATACCTATATATATATATATATATATATATATATATATATATATATATATATATATATATATATATATCTATATATATATATATATATATATATATATATATATATATATATAATATATATATATATATATATATATATATATATATTATATATATATATATATATATATATATATATATATATATATCTATATATATATATATATAGATATATATATATATATATATATATACATATATATATATATATATATATATATATATATATATATATATATATATATATATATAATATATATTATATTATATATATTTATATATATATATATAGTATAAACGCTTACTATGAATATGAAAAAGACTTTGTATATATGTATATATATATATATATATATATATATATATATATATATATATATATATATATATATATATATATATATAATATATATATATATATATATATATATTATATATATTATTATATATATATATATATATATATATATATATATTATATATATCTATATATATATATATATATATATATATATATATATATATATAGAATACATACACACATATTTGTCAATCAAAAGCGTTGATGCAACAGGCTGGGCAGGGTCGCCTTACCGCTACAAAAGAATGTGTGGGTGTTTTGCGCGTACTGGTGGGGGGATAGACAGCAAATCACCACCTCAATCCTTACCTATTTCACTGTTAGTCTCGTCCCTTGAAGGTTAACAAAGGGTGAAAGTGGGGCATCACTTGCAAAGATTTATAGTGAAGGAACATCCACTATAAGTGACACTAAGACAAAAAGACTCGTGTCTTTTCAGCTCGACCAGTTCGATTCAAAACTGGACTGAAAGAAGGGACGCCTAGAAGACAGACTGAGTGTTCAAAAAATGACGAAGCATTGGAGGATGCAATGTACATGTGGTTCAGCCAAAGGAGAAGCCTAAGAGAGCCAATTTCAGGCCCACTGATAAGCGAAGAAGACCTAAAATTTAATGAGCACCTCAATGGAATGCCATGTTAGGCCAAGCTATAGAGATTTCGAGTGTGCATTTTGTGTAAAAATTGTTAGAAGAAAACCAGCTGCGCCATTGTTTGTAAAATAGTTCCATATGATATAGTGATATGTTTTTCACTCGACTTTATTATTTATAACTTTGTTATTAACAATTTTATGCAGAAAATCGCTTATAAAGTTGAAACTATCACAGTAATCGTGATGGCGTCCACAGACTTATTGTAGAAAATGAAAAGACGAAGAAAATGAGAGGTCGGACGACTCGATCAGACCCTTAGTTTAAGAGAAAATCGGATAAAACCAGCAAAAATGCAGTTTTTTATAAAATTCATAACACGGTTATTTTTTGAGTTGTAGCATAGATCCTCCGTTCAGTATTAGTTATTAATATAAACTTTATTAGTGCGAAGAGCAGGAACTGTCCGATGCATAGTTTTTGATCTGTGGCCATTTGAATATTTCACTACGCAATTTTCCAGCAGACCTGTATGCGACAGGTATGTTCCGATTTCAATTTACAAAAAAGATTTTGAAATTAGAATTCTCATAGTTCAAAACGTTCATCTTGGTTTTACATGAAAGTGCTGAGAAATATGTTAAAAATGAATCTGAACATGATGAAAAACGGCCGAGCGCGTGAGAGTAGTTGAATAGTGGGGGTAGAGTAGCAGGCAAGGAGAAGCATGACATTCGAAAGCGTCGGCACATGATAGTAATTTCGTCATGTTCAGCTTTACTTTTAACATATTTCTCAGCGTCTTCATACAAAACCAAGATGAACATTTTGAACTATGAGAATTCTACTTTCAAAATCTTTTTTGTAAATTGAAATCGGACCATACCTGTCGCAAAAATAACCGAGTTATGAATTTTTGAAAAAAACTGCATTTTGGCTGGTTTTATCCGATTTTCTCTTAAACTGAGGGTCGGATCGAATCGTCCGACCTCTCATTTTCTTCGTCTTTTCATTTTCTACAATTAATCTGTGGACGCCATCACGATTACTGTGATAGTTTCAACTTTATAAGCATAAAACTAAAAAAAACGCGATTTTCTGCATAAAATTGTTAATAACGAAGTTATAAATACTAAACTCGAGTGAAAAACATATCACTATATCATATAGAACTATTTTACAAACAATGTACAAACAACACTTTTTACATGAAAAAATCTCTGTAGCTTGGCCTATGTCTAGACATGATATGAGGGAGGTGGACACAAGGAGAGAAACTTTTCTCGGATTTAGCGGCTGTGTGTACTTTTATTGAAAAGTTTATAAAAGATGCACTTGGAAAAGGCCATTCTTGGGATGACGTGTACAAGGCAGATGGGACTATGGCAACCTGGCGAGCTCTTTCGCGCAAGTCACTGGCATCAAGACTTGAACAATCCGCTCCCAGATTTAAAGTGAGCAAAGAAAGGATTACTTAAATGGTATGCGCTAATGCAAATGGGGAACACAAAATAAAGTTGTTAGTGATTAACAAATGCAAAAATCCACGCAATTTTAATATTTCTTTCTGTTTCGTATACGTCTCAAAAAAGCGGTTGGATGAGTTCACTCAATTTTTTTGACTGGTACAAAAATGAAACGCGCCCAAACACCCCCCTCTCTAAGTATTGAATGCAATCAATGATAATTTTGAAGTTCAATTTCTGCCACCCAACGTCACACCCACTATCCAGCCAATGGACCAGGGAGCGATGAAAAAAATTACAGAAAGCAGCTACTGCGTCGCCTTTCGCGCCAGAAAAGGATAAGCATTAAGAAAATGAACTTTAAAGATAATATTTACATGCTTTCAGATGCTTGAGCACCAAAAGCATAGAGACTGGAATAAATTATGGCCTGAAGATCAAAGTGCTGGCGAAGAAATTGGAAATGATAACGAAGACTGCATGATTACAGCAGAGACTCTGATGTCATGGCTTCAGAAACAGATAGAAAGTACAGCAACCCACCTCATTATATTAAAACGAATCAAATACTTGGCCACAAAAAAGCATACCACTACTACAGTAGTAAAAATCGATAACAGATATTCTTAAGAGCTATAAACTATCGATTTCTGTAAATATGTACAACATATTGTATATGTACATATGTATGTATATTGTTTCGTCAAAACACATTATAAATATGAAAAATGCTTTTATTTATCTGCTCTAATTATTAAAGGTTTTAGCAAATTTATTTTTAATAACTGAGATTGAATTCTCGCACATCACTTGGTGAAACATCATAAAGAATAAAGTATAAACTTTAAAATAAAAACACTTGGCTTATGTTTCACAATATAAAAAATCTTTAGATACTGTACTTAGCAGTAATAAAAAGTCGACATGTTTCGAGCTATGAACTCATGTCAGTCTTGATAATGATTTCATAGCTCGAAACATGTCGACTTTTTATTACTGCTAAGTACAGTATCTAAAGATTTTTTATATTGTGAAACATAAGCCAAGTGTTTTTATTTTAAAGTTTATACTTTAAAATTTATTTTTGTTATGAACTCAATCGTCCTTTTTCTGGTTCTTTTCGAAAATCTGGACTTTTTTCATTTATTTATTTATTGCCGAAAAGGAATACAAGAATTCATGACAGGCATTATATATATGAAACATAGTGTGGAGGTAAATTAAGCCTTTACTTGATGATCAGGACAGGGTCTTAATTAATCCGGATTATCGACGTTCTACTCTGTGTACTTATGTAGAGGCTGGCCAAATAAGCGAGGTAAGCGGTTGTATCTCAGGATCTGTACATCTGGCAACAATGAAATTTTTTTTTATTATCAAAAGTGGCCATGAGAAAGTTCTGTAAATTATTTTCAAGTTCCGTATTTCACCGCTAGAGGGCGTAACTAAAAATTAAATAAGAAAAACGTCTTTCTTTCAAAAACTTATACATTAACCTATACTTTTGATAACACTGTTAGAAAGCCTAGAAAATTCTCTATCATTTTGGTTCAAGGCTCATTGGCGTACGAACGATAGTAGGGGTGGGGGAATCTATTGAAAGTGTAATCATTAAAATCGGTGTAAATTCCATAGAGATATTACAGATAGAGGCGACAAGCCAGCCTGAAACTTGTTAGCTCGGGTGAGGGAGAGAGCGAATCTGAATAGTAGGCTGTCTCTCTCTAACCGCGCATTACTGGTACGCGTAGACAAGGACTGAAAAACCCTGCGACCGTCTCTCTCTTTCGCTTCCACTGAGTTTCGAGACTGACGTTGCCACTTACAGAGCGGTCTATGGCTTGTCGCCTCTATCTGTAATATCTCTATGGTAAATTCTAAACCACTAAACCACTTATTCGATTTTAGCAATTCAAAATTTGTTTGCAGAATAAATGTAGCTGTTTTAAATGTCCGATCTCCTTACTACTCTATAGTTCCTAATAAAAGAGCAAGAGGGCGCAGTTTGTAATAATTCCATTTTTTTTATTTTACTCCAAAAATCCAAATGGAACGGTAAATTTTTGACATCATATTTGAAAAATAGATAAAATTTGCAAAAATATTGTGAAAACCAGCCGATGATATCTTTGCTCGTTTCAAAGTTATAGCGAATTAAATTTTTTTACGCGCCGAGTCTAAACTTATGTACCGCCATCTAGCGTTCGGCCTTAAAATGTCTAATTAACATTACTGTAGCTGTTTTCTCAAGCTGTTAATAAGATACAGCCTGTTGTCATAATTAATAAATTAATACTTAAACTAATGTATCACAGAATCAAAGAAAGTTTATATGACTTTCTTAGGACAATATTTATTAACGAATTTCTTTTTATATTTGAATTGTGGTCCTTAGAAGGACCGATTTCAAACCCAAACATATTAGGTATTTAATGCCTCGATAGATGTTGAAACTGCTTTCCATCACATTCCAAGCAAGCTTCCAATCTTCTTTGGGTGGATGAAACTGCTGTTTCGATTTCAACAGCTGATATTTTATTAATGGCATCACGGATTCTGTTTTCCATATCATGTCTAGTTGTGGGTGGAGTTTGGTACACAATATCTTTTAAACGACCCCATAAGTAAAAGTCAAGGCATGTTAAATCGGGTGACCTGGCCGGCCAAGGAAATAGACTTCTCCTTCCGATCCAGCGCCCTTGAGAATAATTATTAATATGGTCCCGCACGAAACAGGAAAATGTGCTGGACACCCGTCCAATTGGAAATACATGGTATGTCTCACTTCCAATGTCAAATCTTCCATTAAAATTGGTAAAGCATTTATTAAAAAATTCAAAAAAACATTACCGGTTAACGTGCCATCAAAAAAATAAGGACCAATAATTTTCATTCCGATAATGCCACACCACACGTTTACACTCCAGCGGCCTTGGTGCTGGACTTCTCGCATCTAACGGGGATTTTCGGCTGACCAATAATGCATATTATGCCTGTTGACTCTGCCATCGCTACTAAAAGTAGCTTCATCGGTCCACAGAATCTGTAACAAAAAATCCCTATTTTCGCGAATCATTTATCACATCCATTGACAAAAATCAATTATTCGCTCAAAATCATGTTCATTTAAGGCTTGGTGTAGGATTATATGGTAGGGGTGTAAAAAGGATCTGCGCTAATGCAATTACTTACCTCTGGTCCTTTAGTATATTTTGAACAGTAGTTCGATTTATTCCCAAATATTCCAATATGCCTATTAAATTCTACGTAGGCCAAGACATTAATAATGTTTATTCCGTTCTTCCAGTGCGACGCCTTCTAAATCTGGGCCGACTAAAACTCCCAGTATCGCGTAGTCGCTGTACCAAGCGTGGAAACATTCTTCTGCCATAATGACGGCGATCTGGATACCGAATGGCATACGGTCTTGGATCATAAGGAATTGGATTTTTATAAAAAAAAATGGTTGATGATCAAATAATAGAATTGATACTTTCTGAAACTAACACATACGCTGAACAGACAATCTTGCAGGGCATGGAGAAAGAAACTATTGGAGAAGGATCACGTCTAAATGATTGGTATGATACCAATACGAACGAAATTAGGAAATTTTTTGGAATGGTTCTTTGGATGGGTCTGGATAAAAAACCAACTTTGAAAGATTACTGGCGAAGATCAGTTCTTTATAGTAATGCGATTTCGAAACTCATGAGTCGCGACAGATTTGAAATTTTGTCACGGATGCTCCATTTTGCCAATAATGAGGACGATACTGGAACGAATAGACTTTTCAAAATTCAAAATTTAACTGTTTAAATAAACAGTTTCAATCTAATATGGTTCCTGGAGAAAATATTTGTATAGATGAAACAATGGTCCCGTTTCGCGGAAGATTATCATTCCGACAATATATGAAGGGAAAAAGACACAGATTTGGTTTGAAGTTATTCAAGTTATGTGTAGCTGGTGGATATACTTACTGAGTAAAAGTGTATACAGTCAAATCAAACTGTAAAACAGAGGGCCTAGTTGGTGATTCCGTGATTTTGGAACTAACTGATTCCTTGCTAGATAGAGGAAGAACAGTTTTCACAGATAATTGGTACACAAATATGACTTTGGCGAAAACATTATTGAAAAGGGAGACCCACTTAGTAGGAACAATTAGAAGCAATAGAAAGAATATTTCGAAAGAGGTTCTTCAGATGAAATTAAAAAAAGGACAAATTTTTGAAAAGGAAACCAGAGAGGAAATAGTTCTTATGAAGTGGAATGATAAAAGAGATATTCTTATGCTGAGCAAACGGGGACCAGTTAATAAGCCATCTGCAATACTTGATTATAACAAATCAAAATCATTTATTTATATTTCAGACCAAATGTCTTCTTACACATGTTGCCTAAGAAAATCTATAAAATGGTACAAAAAAATTGCTTTTGAATTATTTTTCGGTACTAGTTTAGTAAATGCTTGGTTATTGTATAAAGAAGTGAAAGGACAAGAAATGAGTATCACACACTTCAAAAAAAATGTCTGCCTCCAAATGCTGTGTGCATCGGAATCGAATTTGGCAAACAAAAAAATACATAAATTACAAACAAATAAAAGCCAAAAAAGGTGTAAAATTTGCTATCAAAAGTTTGTGACGAATTATGATAGAGCGTATGCAATAAAACATAGCAAGCAAGTTACATTCCACTGTCCGGCTTGTCCAGAAACAACCTCCTATGTGCACAGAATGTTTTTTCTCTATTCATTCTGCAACATTGAAGAAATAAGAATTATATATATATATATATATATATATATATATATATATATATATATATATATATATATATATATATATATTCGTTTGCTGTTTGCTCATTTACTTGTTGTAGTTCCTCTAATTGGTTTATATAAAATATTATACCAAGTATATCATCAGGTTGGAAATAAATTGTGTTGCATGAATAAAATAATAGAAAACATGGAGTTACTTATTTTCAACTCACTAGGTAAATAAACAAAATATAAATTACCTTTGGTTATACGTCGTTTCAATTAGCAATAAATCTGTGTATAAAATATACACACATCGCGAAATGGAAAAGTTCGACTGTGCATAACATATATGCACAACGCGAAATGGAAAAGTTTGACTGTGCATAACATATATGCACAACTCGAAATGGAAAAGTTTGACTGTGCATAACATATATGCACATCGCGAAATGGAAAAGTTCGACTGTGCATAAATTATATGCACATCGCGAAATCGAAAGGTTTGACTGTGCATAAAATATATGCACATCGCGCTAAATGTGTTAAATTTGTTTTACGCGCCGAGTCAAAACTTATGTACCGCCATCTAGCGTTCGGCCTTAGAATGTCTAATTAACGTATAGCAGGCGGCAAAAACAAAAGAAACTTTTAAATAATATTGTATGGAAACGTCAAATATTTATTAGAGCCAGTTTAAGTCTAGGATTAATTTTTTTTGTCTTATTGACAGTGCTTGTCACAAACAGTTCTTTGCGTTGTTAGCAATAACGATTTGATTCATTATCGTTAACATATGTCGCATAGAAAAAAAGTTCGAAAAATTATGCCCCACGCTCAATGTGTCGCTATAACTTTAAAACGAGCAAAGATATAATCGTCCGGTTTTCGCAATATTTTTTCAAATTTTATCTACTTTTCAAATATGATGTCAAAAATAAACCGTTCAATTTGAATTTTTGGAGTAAAATAAAAAAAAATGGAATTATTACAAAATGCGCCCTCTAGCTATTTTATTAGGAACTATAGAGTAGTAAGGAGATCGGACATTTAAAACAGCTACATTTATCTTGCAAACAAATTTTGAGTTGCTAAAATCGAATAGGTGGTTTAGAATTTACACAGATTTTAATTATTACACTTTCAATAGCTTCCCCCACCCCTACTATCGTTCGTACGCCAATGGGCCTTAATCCAAAATGATAGAGAATTTTCTAGGCTTTCTAATAGTATTATCAAAAGTATAGGTTAATATATAAGTTTTTGAAATAGAAGACGTTTTTCTAATTTAAATTTTAGTTACGCCCTCTAGCGGTGAAATACGGAACTTGAAAATAATTTCCAGAATTTTCTCATGGCCACTTTTATGATAATAAAAAAAATCCATTGTTGCCAGATGTACAAGTCCTGAGATACAGCCGCTTACCTTGCTTATTTGGCCACCCTGTATATATATATATATATAT
>JARQZK010002914.1:475000-647500 GCA_030704885.1 Cynegetis impunctata | reverse complement strand
TTCTTGTGGGACCGCTGGTTAGAACAAAGTTCCTTTTGCCATATTTTATATATTAAATAGAAAGCACAATGAAATTAATCTACAATATTCAACAGCAATTAAATGAAAAAAAAATCAGAATTATTATATATATTATTCTAATTAGCTCCATGTTATGAAATATTTCCTAATTAGAATATTATATACATGGAAACATATAATAGAGCTGAAAAAGAGTGATTCAGTAATAACAATAGTAGCTGGATACCGCTTATACCACCCATTACACGAAAGACAGTCTGTACTTATATTCTGCTATGTTTTGGACACCCAACCAACATTTATTACTTTTTTATAAACATATAAGAGCAAAAACTAGTTTTTTTTTCAGGTTTTTGCTTATAAAATGAAAACTAATAAATCAATCTCCCATGAATATTTCTGTATTCGAGAAAAAAAATTACATAGTTCCTAATTCACACATTGAATTTATTCTATAAGCAAACATGCCGCCCGAGTTTTAAAAGTGTTAAGCTTACGTAACGTTTTAGCATTTTTAAGCCCAGCTTCCATTTGCCTAGAGTCTAGACTCTAAAGTGTAACGTGCGATAGGGAACTTCATCCCAAAAATTCCATATCATTGTTTACTTTCACCACCATATGATTTATAATATTGTTGATTGATTTTTTGCTGAACTCTTGATGGAACATATTTTAATTATTTCAATAAAATGTTATATATTATATAATATTTCTTCAAATAAATACATGGCTTATGTTTTATGTTTTGTTTCCCATGAGACCTACAGTTTAACGCCGTTTCCGAACGGACAACGAGCTTGAAACTATGTTACTAGCCAATATATATAGAAATTTTTGGTGCAAAAAAATTTCATGGAACATAAACAACACCCAAAAGCAAGGTGGACTCAAACCCACGTTTCGTGTTATACAAATGACAAACTCTACCGCTAGGACACCTACTCCTCCAATTTATGTTTACATATTCAGTATAATGTTTTGTCTTCAGTTCCATGATATCAAGTATGAACGGGAAAAAACAATTACAGGTTAGATTTAAGGAAGTAGATACGAGAGACAGGATATTACAAAAACGAAAAGAAGTCAGAATTACTCTACAGGATTGCAACATAGGAAATAAAAGAGGAGATATCTATATTAATGAAGATCTACCATTATATATAAGGAAATTATACCAAAAAGCTAGGGAATTGAAGAAGCAGGGTTTCAAGTACGTCTGGTGTAAAAATGGAAATATTTTTGCTAGGAAGTCTAATGATACTGAGCAAGAAGAAAATTTATTCAGAGAGTCAGGAGATAGAAACAGATGATACTGGAAAACCAAAAATAGTTCAAGTAAGGCCAAATTTATAATTATGTGTTTACTTCTTTTATGGACCCAGTTCATCACGAGATTATATTCCATACCATTCCAAACACACGAGACACTTTAGAGAGTACATCACAGTACAGGCAGTAATCTCAAAGGAAAATGCAAATGTTTAAGTTGTTCCATCAGAATATAAGAAGCATAAGTAAAAATTTTTCGATGCCTTGGAAGTATTGTTGGAGATCTGAATGATCCTTTTTGACTGTATATATGGTGCCCTCACAGAGAACTAGAAATGAAATAGATCTACGAATGTTTCATAAAAGACGCGATATGATTTTTATTTTAATTTTGGAGATATAGAATAAATGTGATGGGACCTATAGTATAGTATTTTTAATAAATACGTATAATTATGTTCACAACATTAATGGATCTATTGGTAAATGTAAAGCTATTGAAGAAGTCATTGGTGAAAAATAGTAATGAAATATAAAAATCTGGCGCTATAGTAGGTCGCCTTCCCTTAGTGAAAACTAGCTTTGGTTGAATAATCTGTATGAATACTTATCGGTGTCTCGGAAAAACATATGATTTAGAATTATTAATTGTGGGGGACATAAAACATTGATATTTTTGGAAAAAATTATAACGTCGGACGAATATCTCAATGCTAATGAGTGAATTTAATTTTATGTCCGCCATAAATGTAAGCGCACGAGAATCCAAGAAAACATCTATGTCATGTATAGATCCACATTTTTGTTCATTCTAGGAATAGTAGTTCTGAGGAGTACACTGGTATCGTTCTAAATAACTGTATTACCGATCACAAAGCAACAATCCTACATTCCAGAATGAATAACTACTCAAAAATTAACCCGGATATAAATCTTGGTTATAAAAAAATTGATCAGCCCTGTCAATAAAAAGAAATCTAGATTCTTACAATTGGACTGGTTTACAACACAGACGATGCGCACAGGCGATCAACAACTCTCTATTCTTAGGTATCGTTTGCGGATGTTATTTCTGTGAGAACACTAAAGTCATCAAATTGAAGAATAGATACGTAAAAAGAAAGAGTGGATAAATCAAGGTATATGAAATCCATTAATATGTAGAGATAAACTTTATGAATATACCAGAGGAATAAAAATAACACAGCTCTGAAACAACAATTTATAAATCATAGGAACTTGTTACAAAAAATGGAAAAAAATGCTAAAACTGATTACTATAAAAATTTAATTATAGCAAAATAAAAACAATTCTAAAAAACCTATGGAAAGCTATAATAAAAATCACAAATTCTAAGATAAAAAGTAAGGTTATTAAAGAAGTTACTCTAGAGAATGGAATGGTCGTTCATGAATAAGTCAATATAGGCTGAAAGTTTTAACAGTTACTTTTCTCTGAATGTGGCAATGAACCTATCTAAACAATTAAAACTCCCAAAACACCTCCACCTGATGTAAGGCGTGTAAACAGCAACTCAATATTTCTAAAGCCTACAAACTCTATAGAAGTAATGTGGCATCATTCATAGCTTGAAGCACTGTGTAAAAGTCGCCGGGCATAGATAACATTTCCTCTGAGACCTCTGAAGTTTATATCAAAGGAAATTGCAAAACCTTTGGAGCCACATTATAAATAAAATATAATGGAACAGGGGAATATGTCCTGATCCGAGTTCAAAATGGCAGTCATACAACCAGTACACAAAAAAGGAGAGAGTGTGCTGTCCCAATTTATAGGCCAATCTCCCTTATCACTAGATTTCACAAAAAAATTTTCGAAAAAATATTGAAGTCCGATTAGACTCGTTTTTGGAAGCAAATCAAGTTATATTTCCAGTAGACAGTATGGTTTTCAGGAAAAAATAGATCAGCAAAGTGATCCGCGATAGTTGATTATAGTCCCCTCCAGAATGTAGTGAGGCCTTAGATAAAAGTTGCCCTGCAATAGCAATTTTTCTTGATCTTGCTAAGGCCGTTCGATACTGTGGATCATTCGCAGCGTGTGGAGACCTTGCAGACATGGGTATCAGAGGTGTCCCGCCATGCACTTTTTTGCATCTTACCTAAGTAAAAGGAGAACGCAATGTGTAAAAATTGATGAATATTTAAGCTCAACAGGCAGTAAACTGCGGAGTGCGCTCAGGGTACCATACTTGGACCAGTGCTGTTTTATTATGTATATCAATAAACTTACTTAATCTCCATTACAACAGGAAGAGATAATAATGGCTATGCGGATGACACTGTCATTTTTTATCAAGGCAAAAAGCTGGATTGACTTGAAGAATAAAATTGAACTAGACTTACACTATTGTCTTTAATTGGTTTTTATCACAAGCTATTGACAATAAATTTTTGAAAAGACGTACTATCTACCTATGTCTAGCTATGTCAATCACCTTCCTAATTATGATACAATAAACATTAATAACGCAAGGAAACAATATAAAAACTCAAACAGACACACAAAGTCAGTATTTGGGGTATAACTGTGGATTGTCACCTTAGATTGGATCACCATATCGACGTCCTTGTAGGAACTCTGGCGTTCTATTCTGGAAGATGTAGATGTCTCAGTTCAGTTCTGGAATTACCCCAGTTGCGTATGTTTTACTTCGGTCTAATAGAATCGAGATTATCATACGGTATAGCTGGGATGGGGTGGAGCATCGGACTGTTATAGTAAAACAGTTATTAATTCTACAAAAGACAGTTCTAAAAAATATTACTGAAGAGAGAACGCACTTATCCCTTCGGAGCTTTTTTCAGGGAAGCTCACGTATTAGATTTCTGAGGAAATTATACTTCAAGAGAGCAGTTTCATATTAGGTATAGGGATAGGGGAATTCATTAAAAATCAAGTGCTTTGCCACGGATATTACACGAGAGGCGTTGGGGCGCTCTAAAATAAAGGACATTTCATCAAAAAAGAGTATCGCGTCTCAAAGTGCGCTAGCATATTTAGGGCGAGATTTTTGAATCTTCTGCCGGCAACAATATTGGAATTCTCCTTCATTTGTTGTTGCTTTAAACGGAGAATTAATATATTCCTTTTGGGCGAAGGTGTGCTAGTCCAGTGGAAGAGCCTTTTCCTCTTAAAGTATTGTTGTGATATTGTGTTTTTGCTGTGATTTCGCGCTAGTTCGCGGATACGTCTTTATTTTTGTTGAATTATATAATATAGGCGGTAATATTAAGGTATATGAGTAAATCATTTCCCATAGACAGCCAAAGGCTTTATGGGTGTACATTGTACATTTGAGGTTTTTATTTGGACTCGAAAGTGTAAATTTATTTTGAATGAAAATTGTATGAAAATTCTTATGTTATATATTATACACTGAGGGCAAATAAACTTATTATTATTATTATTATTATTATTATTATTATTATGATGCAAAGTGAATTTCCATTAGCAATACATATTAAGAATAGGATGTATTTATTTTGGAGCAAGGTGCTGAGAAGAATTAATAGTAATAATTACTCGGGAAAAAGTGTGTTAAAACTAAAGCTAGTTGATAAATTTTTTTGGTTAGAACACTCTAATAAACATTCATAACAGACAGAGATCCGGTTCAGAATTCAAGTGCTTAGAAGACATGAGGTATCAAGATAATAATTTAGAGTATTGTCAAAATAAATTAAAGTAATATTGCAATGAATAATTTCAAACAAGCACAAAGTACTCGCCAACTACTTTGCAGCATGACTGAATGACTAGGTCAATAGATTATAAATATAAAAAGATACAAACAATAGAAATTTTTATATGTGAACTATCAATCTATATTATTTATTCACTAGAATACCTGCTAGTTTTTCTTGGTCTACTCCCATATAAAAACCGAAAATTATAAATGAGCAGCATACTAAACACCTCATTGATGTCTTTTCTTTCAGCATTAAATAGGTTAATATCACATTAAACATAGTTGTTAGTGATCTACCAACATAGTAAAATGCAAGCGAGACATTCTGCAGACACAGATTATTAGTAGCTATCATCATAGTGAACATAAATGAAACTGGAAGAACCTAAAATGCAATGAATTATAGAAGTATGTGCAACTTAATATCTTTATAAGTTTCACTTACTGATTTGACTGTATTGGAATTCCAAACATCTGTTTCAGGAAATGAAATTCTGGCAGGCCATTGTTTATTGAGAAGCTGTTTCACAAAACATATAAATGCAGTAACTAAGGTCTGATAACAAGCTATAAACATAGGTGCATCCAGTTCGATGCCACTGAGGAGACCTTTATTAACGAACACAGTGAAAATAGATACTACCCTAAAATTAAAAAAGGGTTATTTACATATATTTACCTTCAAAACTAAAAAACTCACCAATACGAACTAACTACAATGAAAATTGTGATATATTTCTTCAATAAACTCTCCTGTTGTATAACCATATTCGCTGCAATTTCTGACTATTTGATTATAATCCCAAGAAATGCTATCTTCAATTTTAAAAATATTCATTCAAGAATACATAATCTATTGACACGTTCCGCCTCATGAGATAATAATATAATAAACACATAACACAAACACAACATAATTTTAGGTTGACTACATGTATGACATTAGTTCTGTCACAAAGCTGTCCTAGGGCAGTCCCAATGGATCACAAATTTTATAAATTCCGTTTCGGGTTTCGGTAACACCACAGCTTTTTGTTTTATGAGGTTATGTTAGTTAAGTTCCGCTTTTTTATTTTTAATCGTAAAATTGAAGTTTTTCTTTGTTTATGAAATGTAAAAAAATTACCCAAGAAATAAACTTTCAATTTGAAATTAATAACGAATTAGTAACCCTTTGTGTCCCTATTGATGACTGGGATACGCTTTTTAAGTTGGCAACTGAGTATTTTTATTTAAACTTTTTCTGGCCAGACTGCTTCTTGAGAGAGTTTGCTTTGATTACAGATTACGATGAATTTATTTGTTTTTATATTATTGATTTAATAAATAATGGTATGGTTTCATTGAAAGAACCTCTACCAAATATCTATAGAATGGAAGGTTTTGTCAGGTAGGTTGTATGCTAAGGTAACCATGCAGTCAGTAATTTACCTTGTATAAAGTGTATTGATTCACTGATTAAGATTTTTTTCTAATTTTGATCTGTAAAACTTTGTATAAGTAATTATAAAATGCAAGATATTTCCTATAAGGTGATGAAATCAACTATTATTATTAGCTGAAAAACTGACAAAACAACTAATTGATATTATAACTCTTGAAGTACATAAATTTATTCTCTAAAAATTGGTTCAAGTAACTATATAAAGTTTAAATCATTCAATAACAATTTTCTGGATAATTTTCACACAATTAAATGTATATTCCATTATATTTAAACGTCACGAAGCAGTACAGGAATAATTTGTTATTAGATCATGGTAAAACTTTATAAAATTATTAACTTAAAGTTCTCAATATTAATAGCGTTCTCCATTGGTAGAACTAGTGCGCACTGAGTGCAATTTTTATGATCCATTGGTAAGCTTAGTGTGAGGGTTCTTGATCCATTGGGAAACTAGGGCAATAGAAATTGAACTGAGTGCATGTTTTTTGGCACGAGGTACGAGAGCTCGTGCCGGGGTCAGTGCAGTTATTTGATTTGAATTAATAACAGAATACTTAATATTGGGAACTTTAAATTAATAATTTTATAAAATTTCACCATGATCTAATAAAAAAATATTCCTGTACTGCTTCGTGACGGTTAAATATAATGGAATATACATTTTATTGTGTGAAAATAATCCAGAAAATTGTTATTGAATGATTTAAACTTTACATACCTAGTTACTTGAACCAATTTTTAGAGAATAAATGTATGTACTTCAAGAGTTATAATATTAATTAGTTGTTTTGCCAGTTTTTTCAGCTAACATATAATTATAGTTAATTTCATCACCTTATAGGAAATATCTTGCATTTTATAATTACTTATATAAAGTTTTACAGATCAAAATCAGAAAAAATCTTAATCAGTGAATCAATACACTTTATACAAGATAAATTACTGACTGCATGGTTACCTTAGCATACAACCTACCTGTCAAAACCTTCCATTCTATAAATATTTGGTAGAGGTTCTTTCAATGAAACCATACCATTATTTATTAAATCAATAATATAAAAACAAATAAATTCATCGTAATCTGTAATCAAAGCACACTCTCTCAAGAAGCAGTCTGGCCAGAAAAAGTTTAAATAAAAATACTAAGTTGTCAAAAGCGTACCCCAGTCATCAATAGGGACACAAAGGGTTACTAATTCGTTATTAATTTCAAATTGAAGGTTTATTTCTTGGGTAATTTTTTTACATTTCATAAACAAAGAAAAACTTCAATTTTACGATTAAAAATAAAAAAGCGGAACTTAACTAACATAACCTCAAAAAACAAACAGCTGTAGTGTTACCGAAACCCGAAACGATATTTATAAAATTTGTGATCCATTGGGACTGCCCTAGGGCAGTTTTGTGACAGAACTAATCGAGTTTCAGTGCCGCACCAGTTTTACCAATGGAGAACGTTATAAGTATTCTGTTATTCATTCAAATCAAATAACTGCACTGCACTGACCCCGGCACGAGCTCTCGTACCTCGTGCCAAAAAACATGCACTCAGTTCAATTTCTACGGTACTAGTCTCCCAATGGATCAAGAACCCTCACACTAAGCTTACCAATGGATCATAAAAATTGCACTCAGTGCGCACTAGTTCTACCAATGGAGAACGCTAAAAGTGTTTAAGCTAATAAATTATGTATTATATACACATCATATACAAATGTGAGATTGATAACATTATTATTAGTGTAATATTTTATCTTATTTTCACTATTTATAAAGCTTATTATTCAAACCACTTGTGGAACAGTAATGTATATTAATGAGGATTTCTTTCATAAGACATGTACTTCCCTCCACTTCTTTCTCACTCGATGAAAGATGCCAGAGCAACTTGCTTCTGGTGTGTTAATGTACTGAAACATAATAAACTATTTAAAATACTGAGAGTCAAATGAGGACGTCACACTACATGCCAATATAGAAGTATCAGGGAATACTTACTGATAAACAGGGATCAGCACAACAAAAAATCTTATAACTATTAAGCTTTACTGTATATGAAATATACCCTATAAAAGCTAATGCTTAATCTGCTAACAAATCAAAGATTATTCTTTGGTATTGCTGTCAAGTTTTTGTAATGTAGATAAATAATGGAATGTAGTTAAATAAGAGTATTTATTGTATCAATTTGAATAATAAGTTATGATAACTATAAGATCATTACTGAATATTGGGTTATTATAATAATTTTGTATTTGTTTTTATATGTTCAAAAGCAAACGTAAAGGAACAAAAATAAATGTTGCTTATATATAAACATCTGACTTTACATACATTAATTAATTGATAATATTTCTCCCTGTGTTCTATTAAGAATTTTAAGATATGTGAAAAATAATCACCTATGAAGGAGTATTTCTAATCTTAAATAATGACTAGTTTATAATATCATTTCTTTAAATATCAAATAACATGCTGCTATTTTAATTTTTTTTTAACCTTTCCTCATACAGTATTAGGTTAAAAAAGTCTGCTTATTATTCCAGGCTCCCTATACTCTGGTAGATTTGATCCTTCGCTTTCTTATCTCCTGTCGGTTTGTTTTACTGGGTTCTTTAATGGTGCTGTCAACTTTTAGATGTAAGCTCTATACTTGTACTGTAGTAGCTGATACTCCTTCCTTTTTTCGGCTACTGATTATTCCACATGTGATGTCTTATAAGTCAGTTGTGGCAGTACTGTAAATTATAGAAAAGGTTTTAATTAATTAATTTCATATTTCGTTACCAATTGAATAATATAATTTCATAGATTTCGAGAACCATATTGAATTTAGTTACAACATTAATTTGTATGTTTTTCATATATCAGAGGCAAAGGCTACAGAAATGAAATAAATATTCCATGAGGTAGCCTTAACTTGCTAATAAGTTTCTATTATACTTTTTTATCTACACTGCTACATACACGATTTTAATTTTATAGGCAGGGCTGAGTATGCAGTTTATACTTAGAATATTTATTTGGGCTTCACTCTTGTTTGTCCTAGATAGTGGAATCTGCATTAATTATATTCTTATATTTTAGCTTGTATTTTTTTCCTTCTTTCTTTTCATTAATTTCCCCTACCTCTGTCTTTACTATGGTTTACCATCGATTATTCTCACTTCACTGACTCTATAATTTGGATTCCCGGCTATGCACCCCCTCTTATCATTAATTATATTTATTTTTTATGAGTTATAAGAATGCTTATATTTAAATAAACGTCACTTAATATGGCGTTATGTTCTCTGTCATTGTTAATTATAAATGGTAAAGATATTACTGTACTGTCAAACTCACCCAGACTGATAAAATTTCCACCTTTCTCGCTGCTTCTATATAATTGTACATATTATGATAAACTTTTCTTCTATAATGACCTTGCTTGTTTTCACTTCTTATGTCAGATGTTTTCAAATATAGGCCAAGCTACAGAAATTTTTTCATGTAAAAAGTGTTAGAAGAAAACCAGCTGCGCCATTGTTTGTAAAATAGTTCCATATGATATAGTGATATGTTTTTCACTCGACTTTATTATTTATAACTTTGTTATTAACAATTTTATGCAAAAAATTGCATTTTTTTTAGTTTTTTGCTTAAAAAAATGAAATTATCAGAGTAAACGTGATGGTGTTAATAGACTAATTGTAGAAAATGAAAAGACGAAGAAAATGAGAAGTGGGTCGACTCGATCAGACCCTTAGTTTGAGAAGAACTCGGAAAAAACCGGCCAAAATGCAGTTTTTTCAAAAATTCTTAACTCGCTTATTTTTTGAGTTGTAGCGTAAATCCTCCGGCCAGTATTAGCTATTGATATAAACTTCATTTGTGCGAAGATCAGAAACTGTCCGATGCATAGTTTTTGATCTGTGGCTATTTGATTATGTTACTATTCAATTTTCCAGCAGACCTGAATGCGACAGGTATGGTCCGATTTCAATTTTCTAAAAAGATTTTGAAAGTAGGATTCTCATAGTTCAAAACGTTCATCTTGGTTTTTCATAAAAACGCTGAGAAATATGTTAAAAATAAAGCTGAACATGACAAAAAATGGCGGAGCGCGTGAGAGTAGTTGAAGAGTGGGGGTTTACAATTATTATCTGACAACGTTTAGAAATTACTCAAATTACTGTCATGTTCAAAATGCCGCCGCTTTCGAATGTCATACTTCTCCTTGCCTGCTGCTCTACCCCCACTCTTCAACTACTCTCACGCGCTCGGCCGTTTTTCGTCATGTTCAGCTTCATTTTTAACATATTTCTCAGCGTTTTTATGAAAAACCAAGATGAACGTTTTGAACTATGAGAATCCTACTTTCAAAATCTTTTTAGTAAATTGAAATCGGACCATACCTGTCGCATTCAGGTCTGCTGGAAAATTGCATACTAACATAATCAAATGGCCACAGATCAAAAACTATGCATCGGACAGTTCCTGATCTTCGCGTAAATGAAGTTTATATCAATAACTGATACTGGCCGGAGGATCTACGGTACAACTCAGAAAATAACCGAGTTAAAAATTTTTGAAAAAACTGCATTTTGGACGGTTTTTTCCGATTTCCTCTCAAACTAAGGGTCTGATCGAGTCGTCCCACTTCTCATTTTCTTCGTCTTTTCATTTCCTACAATTAGTCTATTGACACCATCACGATTACTTTGATAGTTTCATTTTTATGAGCAAAAACCTAAAAAAAAATTTTTTCATTAAATGGTTAATAACAAAGTTATAAATAATAAAGTCGAGTGAAAAACATATCACTATATCATATGAAACTATTTTACAAACAATGGCGCAGCTGGTTTTCTTCTTTTTACACAAAATGCTCCCTACAAATCTCTGTAGCTTGGCCTAATAAGTAATTATATCTTTCGTTCCTTCGAAATACTGAAGCTGATGTGCTGTTATTTTGAATTTCTCTTTACCTATTCGCTTACTAATGTGAGGTGAAGAAGGTCTGCTTACTATTCCTGGCTCTCTATACTCTAGTAGCATCGATCCTCCAGATTTCTCTCTTCTTTAGTTTTTTTTTAGTGGGGTATTTTATGGAGACTTAATATTGCTGCCTACTTTTGGATGGTATTTCTATGCTACCACAGTATATCTAATTCGTCTCACAATCCCCCAGCATCAGGAGATTACCTCTTCGTTTACAAAACAGGGGAATCCATCATCGTCATTAAGTCAGGTGATACCCCATCATCTGATCCCCAGGCGATGGAATAAAACCAAATTTAATCTAAAGTAATTTTCATTTTTCTACCTAACTAACTTATTGGCGTCTGAATACGAATGGGGACGAATAAATTAATTGGTTAGAGGAATTATGTATACATCATGAAAATGTATTTTATTACCTATTTATTTAAAAAATAAGAGACTTTCAAAAGTTTCAAGAAAACATCTCTGACATGTCTATGATGTTATGATAAACTGTTATTTTGGTTGTGCAAATAAACATTATTTGTTATTATTATTTTAATAGTATCTCTGGTTGTTACATGAAAGAAAATACAATTATCTAGAATCTCTGGATAATGGCCCAGGTTCAGATTCCGATAAAAGTGGAAGATTTTTCGTTGGAATAGCATTGGACTTCAAAAATTCTACGTTTTCGGTTAGCTGAAAATTGCACATCAGTTGGTATAATTCTATATGGAAAAATCCACAAACTTACTGCAGGGAAAATAATTATTCTCAGTAAACTGTAAAGAACAACTCTCTTATGTTCAGACATTTTTTTCAATCTTCAAGTTATGAATCCACACCTTTCTTCTGTCCATCATTTTCTTGTTTCCCAACTTTGTTTGGAATGCAACTTTGAATTGTCCAGCTTTCGGAAAGGTATGTAAGCGATATTCGGGTTTTTTTTTGCCCAAGATAAACAATAGGATACACAACAATAGTGATTCATCTCTTCTGAACGTTTGTAAATGATCCAAAACAGAATTAAAACTCATCAACTTCTCATATAAAATACACGTAAACAGATGTAAACAAATCAATATATGGCCCATGCGTTAGTAATATTCGACACCAGTAGGGGGCGTATCGCTTATTATGTTTTACCACTGTACCAGTATAGCAAACAATGACGTCATCAACGTATCTATACCAATAAAGAAAGTATTTACTACTGAAGTGGTTCATAATAGTTTTCTCTGAATTATCCATAAAGATTTCTGATAACAAAGGGCTTAAGGGATTTCACATGTCCAAACCTTCCTTATTACTGTAACACACATTGTTGAATGACTTTGTTCTAAACAAATTTCCAATAAATAAGTATTATTTGACTGTAATAGTGGATGAATATTATTAGAAAGAAGAAAATTTTTGATTAAATTTACAGTTTCATTCGGCGGAGTGCTAGGAAATAGATTGTTCACATCTAAAGAAAATAATTTTGAATTGTGAGGTAATTCAATATTTTGAATGTTTTTGATTAACTCGTATGAATTTTTAATGGCGTACTTGGGTTCAAATTTCGTATATTTCTTAATTATGTCAATCAAAAATTTTGATTATTTAACGGCTGGAGCTGTTATATATTAAACTATACTGGTCTGATGGGGTAACTATTTTTGTGTAACTTAATCAAAGAATATAACTGAGGTGCTTGTGGGTTAGTTATGACTAACTTTCTTATATCACCATCAGTAATTATTGACTTTGCTTCATTAACAGCAATTTCGATAATTTTTGAAAATTTTGTATAATTACCAAAGTTTAAGAATTCTTTAGTTTTCCAATAACAATTACTCTATTGAACAAGCGATTTAAGCAGTTTATTGAGAATTTGTTTGTCGAGCTGTTGTTAACTGAAATTATGGTTATATTGTTGGAAATTTGGATCCCTACATTCTCCAGTGAGCGGCTGTAAACAGGTATAGGAAATTCCCAGTCAAACAAGAACAGCCACCCCGCCGTAACCTTCATGTCTCTTTGCCGGTCTTTTCTTATTACTATATATCCCTTCATTTTAAATTTATGACTAGGCTTTAGTTTTGTTTCATTAATTAATATAATATCTATTTTATGGTGTTTTAAAAAATTTAAGAGCTCCTAAGTTTTAATTTTCACTCCATTTGAATTCCACGTGCACATTTTATAATTAGAGTCCATTATTTTCTAGGTTAACGATTAAATCTGAGAAAATTTTAAATTATTCTGTGGGATTATTAGCTTTATCTGAGTTTGAATTTAACTGTTTGAGCGCTGATAAAAATTTGTTAATATTGATGTGGTTATTTGAATTATCAAATTCGTTTTTTAGTTCATTCAAATTGGGCTCACCAGTTTGCCCATTTGGATAGGAACGAGTATTTTGTTCACTCACACTTTGTTTTTGTCTTCTTGCTTCCCACTGGTTTACAGCTGGAACTGGAGCTGGGATGTACGACACAGGTCTCGTTAGAATTTTTGGTTGATTCACTGGTTTTCTTCCTCGAACAATTATTTGGTGTCCGTCGTTATTAGCGGGATGATCCCCGTTGCAATTTGCACATTTTGCTGGTTCTGATATTGGTTTTGTACAATCTCTCGTTAGATGTTTCTTGGCACACTTTAAACACACTGGTTTCGCATGGCAATTTGAAGTCGCATGTCCCTATCGATGGCATTGTATGACTTGTTTCTTGTTTAAAAGTCTAGTCCAATAGATTTTTGTGTGGTTGATTATATATACTGACTTTTGTAAGCATTTTAGCGTTGTTTGATTATCAGTTATTACCATGTATAGTGGATTTCCTAGTTCCTTTCATTTCAGACTTCTTTAAATATTATATGTTTCCGCAAGTTCTTGGGAAATAACACTTGTTTCCGGTTTGTTATCAAGACTGTGTAGAACAAATGCATGTGTTTTTTAAGTTTTTAAACTAAAGCTGTGAAATTCTACTTCATCAGCCTCTAAAGCAATTTTAATTTTTTGGAAATCATGTTCGTTCTCCATGAAAATATTGGTCTTGTCTTTTCCATTTTTTATGTGTAATTTACCTTCTGCAATATTCTTGATAAAATCATTGTGATTTTTCAAGTGAGCTTACACATTTTGCCTCGGTTTTTCAGCTTCGCTTTCATTTTCGTATTCTTCACAGTCTGTATCCATATCGTCGACTTTATGTCCGTTATCGGAAAGTACTTCGTACTTATTTTGTGTTTGAATTTCGACAGTTCGGTTGCCTAGTTTGGAAATTTTTCTTGTAAAAGGATGTGTAATCTCCTCATTATGTGAGTCATTAATTCCAGGCCGTTTCTTATGTATTTGAAATTTGGTAGTCATTTTTGTAGTCCTATTTACACTTAACTTAATTCACTACTAGTTGTCATTTATTAACACACTATTCTGAACTATTTAATAAGACTCACTTTCACAGTATGTGTTTGGGGTAATCCCAAACGCTGCAAACTTTAAACGCACTATTGTTCATTTTATTCTTCGCTTCGAGCGTCTTACCCTTACGACGGTCAGAATTGGCTTCAGAGATCTGGATCTGACGAGATCTGGCATTTTCAGCGTGGTATGGCCGTAAACTTTAATTATGGTCAATTCGACGGGATTTGAACAACTGATTTAGTTGTAACAACTAATTGGAGGAAGATATAGTTTAAAATCGTTAATACCCAAAGGAAGATAAATGGAAGAAAACTAAAAATATTCAATGTATAATGCGGAGTGGGATCAGAAAGAGAATGGATGAGAGGGCGGAAAGAAAGAGAGAGAAAGAGTAAGGTATTATACAGTATTCCCTTGTGTGTCGTCACTTCCATGTTTTCGGTTTTAGTCTCACATATTTTTCAGTTTGGTTGCCATGTCGGCGATGTTTTCTTGAAACTTGAACGTTTTCTTACTTTTTAAATAAATAGGTGTTCTATCATACAGCCTCTTCATGATGTGTACATAGTTCCTCCAACCAATTAATTTATTCGTCCTCTCCTTTATTTTATTATTGATTTTCATGTTCAATGATGAAAACTTACAGTGTAAATTTCAACTTGAGGTAGGTAGGTTAGCTACTGTTGAACTGAGATAATATTGTCCTCAATCGAAACACAATAAACCACTGGAAAATACGAAGTCCAAAAAAACACAAATTACGAAGCTAAATGTTCGAAAACTCTAAATGAAATGAACATAAATACCATTCCCAATCAATGTAAACAAACCGCTAATGGCCCAGAGAGTAGTACCGATATTAGCCGTTCTGGCGCTACGATCTCAATTTCAGTCGCCTGTATTGGCTGTTATTGCTATTCTGTGTTCTGTCTGACGTCTGTTAAGCGAAGTCTATTTGGGCTTGGATTTCTTTTTCATTTTCATTTATTCAATATCACAATATCAATAGTACACAGTAGTCAGTTGTCAGTACACTGGGAAATCGTGATAAACAAATATACATGATACATGTAGAAGTAATAAAATTTAGACCTCTTAATTTTTAAAATTTGGATATGTCTATAGCAGATGAGAGGAATTTTCGATCCGCTTATTACGAAAAAGTTGGATGCAAAAACGTAGAAGAAAGAAAATCATTAGAAATTTTACTTAAAGAGAAAATTTTGGATAGAAACAAATTAAAACAATTTTGTATAAGGTATAGCGTCCCATCTACATTTAGAAATCTAGTATGGAAAATTTGCTTAGGTATTAATATATTATATTGAAAGTATTTCAAGATCAACCCATTCAATTTATAGGTGTTATCTCAGTACACACTGAATGTCATGCTTTTATAATGGATCAGAGAAAGCAGGAATGTAATGATTTGATTCGTGCACTGTCTGTAATGAAGATAATAGATAATAATACCCCTAAACCAAAGATTTTATATGCAGCATTTCTTCTACAGACAAATGCACTAAAACTTGAAAACACTTTTCATGCGTCTAGAGGTTTCTGTGAGATTGTGCAGTTTTTAATGCCTTATTATAAAGATGATGTCGAGCTTTACTGGCTATCGAAAGGATTCTATTGTTATATTCATTCATTTGATCATGATTTTCCAAAACTCGTAGAAGCAATTAATAATTTACTGGAAAAGGAAGAATTCCTTTTATATAAACATTTGAGGTCTATCGATGCTTTGGACAATTTGCCATATGAAACTTGCTTCAATTCCTGTTTTGCCAAGTTAATGAATTTTCCAGCTCTTGCAAAGTAAGTTACAAGACCATTTATTAGTATGATTTTATCTATTGAAATTACCTATATTTATTAACAATATAATGGGTTCTATCTAAGCTAAATTGTAATAAATTATGATCCTTCTTAACATATTCTCAGCATTACTACTATAGTATAGTAAGTCTCAGAATTACTGCTTTTCCAAAATTAAAATTATGCTATTGACTATATTGACACAACATATTTATAGGATATGGATATGACATAACATAATAACTATATTACTATAACAAGGTAATAGTTCATTAGGCCCAAAACATATGATATCAATCTATTATAATATTATATCTTATCAAAATGCGTTTCATTTTTCATATATGTTACTCCTGACCTTCAAAAAGTTTTTAAACTACATTTTGGAAATGATGAAGCATATTCTGAATTAGAGGTGCAAACATTAACTTTGCTGTGACAGATATCTCCAAATATGGCTAAAAAATAATATGATACTGTAAATTCAATTTCATCAGATAATTTTCCTTGCCGACATTTATTGATAGCTTGCAGTAGTTCTTTAATAATAGGTTCATTTTTTTCATTAATTATAATATATAATATATATATATATATATATATATATATATATATATAATATATTTATATATATAATGTTTGTAGATTGTCCATATTTGGGTAGTAAGATGAATTTAACAATGAAACTATTTTGTCTTCAAATTCCCAAAATTATATTAATTAACGTACAACCGGTTTCGTTGTTTCAGAACAACATCTTTAGGTACAATATACTGAAAAATAATAAATAAAGAGTAGCTTACAAACAAGAAAAACAAGAAAAAACATGAAAAAACATACATCTTCAATTTCAACACTTACATTTTTACACTAATGAGAAATAGTCTAAAATACAATGAATCCAAAAATTGTAATTCAGTCAACATTGATGAGGACGAAAAGACGAAACAAATTTAAAAATTTTTCTCACATACGAGAAACAAATTATGCCTTTCAAGTTTTACGGAGCTAGCAATATTAAATTGTCAATCTTGCTAGCTCCGTAAAACTTGAAAGGCATAATTTGTTTCTCGTATGTGAGAAAAATTTTTAAATTTGTTTCGTCTTTTCGTCCTCATCAATGTTGACTGAATTACAATTTTTGGATTCTTTGTATTTTAGACTATTTCTCATTAGTGTAAAAATGTAAGTGTTGAAATTGAAGATGTATGTTTTTTCATGTTTTTTCTTGTTTTTCTTGTTTGTAAGCTACTCTTTATTTATTATTTTTCAGTATATTGTACCTGAAGATGTTGTTCTGAAACAACGAAACCGGTTGTACGTTAATTAATATAATTTTGGGAATTTGAAGACAAAATAGTTTCATTGTTAAATTCATTTATATATTTGTTAAATACCGGGGTAAATGTTAAATACTGGGGTTGATTTACACAAATAAGAATAACTATTTAGACCAATTCCGTTTATTGCTCCATACGTTAACAACTTGTTCATACGTTCAAGCATACTCGACGACTCCCTCTTCTTGACTGTTCTCTCGTGCGCAGTAGTTCGTTACTGCTGCATTGGTAAGGCGAATGTCTGCTTCTACCACTCGTCCGTCCTGACGTAACAAATGATGGGGAGCGTAAAGGGGGTGTATACTTGTATAGGGATACCGTTAACATATATATATATATATATATATATATATATATATATATATATATATATATATATATATATATATATATATATATATATATATATATATATATATATATGTAGATATATATATATATATATATATATATATATATATATATATATATATAAATATATATATATATATAGATAGATATATATATATATATATATATATATATATATATATATATATATATATATATATATATATATATATATATACTTCTTGTGTGGACTGTATGGTGTACTACTCAAAAAAATACCATAATTGCTTAATTCTGTAGACAGAAAGGAATCCTATCAATTTAGATATATGAAAATCTTGTAATATTATATAAGTCTTGACTCAGAATTGAAAATCTTGAATATTCATCTATTACATATTTTTATTATTAGTGGGTAGTTGTAGTTTTCATAAGAGCTCTTTGAATCCTGAAAAATATTTTTCTACTAGATACTAGAGTTTTAATATATTCTATATGGTAAGTTTCGCTGCATATCCAGTGTTAAAATATAATATTTCGTGGATGACATAAGACATGACATAACCTGCAATGTCTTATGTAACCTGATCACTCCTTATCACATTACACATTTACTGGATAATTTGCTATCAGATATGAAACTAATTGATTTTTCACTCATTGAAATATTTTCCATTCCACAAATATATTTGATTACATAAGTTCCTTTCTCCATTAAAAACACTTGCTGTTCAGAATTTCACATTTGTGTGAAAAAAACAGTGTTGCCGTTTCGTTTCTGAGAAATATGCCAAAACCTCTCGGGAAAAATGCTAAAAAATGCCAAATAAAATTTTTGATATGCTAAAAAAAATGCCAAACAGTTTAAAAGCGTTTTCTAGTACAATTATGAAGATCTGAGTAATAATTAGTTGATTCTAAGCAAAATTAAGAAAATATATAAGTTAGGTAAATTTTGTTCTTTGCAACTTCATGTTGTCCGTACTTCCACTGTCTGAAAATGTTGTCTTGTATATTTCTGATAGGTAAATAAACCCTTGAAATTGTGGTATGTTCACAAACAAAAAGTGCAAATGTGCTCACTTAAAAACGTAAAATGAAAATCGTCTTAATCGTCGCTAACTCGCTACGGGTGCTGACTGAGCGATTCCCCTAATCGTAAAACGTTAACAAAAATAATAGTTTCTTCGAATATTGATGAATTCCCCTATTAGATAATTATGTTATGTTTCAGAAATGCCAATAGACTTTATCTTGTTATCCATTTATTCCTTAGAAGAGGTCATTCAAGTGCTAATATCCATAGCGGATTGAAAATTTTCTATTATAGGTAGAGAGAAGCCAAAAAATGCTAAAAACATGCAATATGCTAAACTCAAATTTTATATGCTGAGACAACAAAATGCTAGATTTAGCATTAAAAATGCTAAAACGGCAACACTGGAAAAAAATGTGACAGGCCTACCCAACTGTAATAACTTTGCTAACGAAGCAATTGTGATGCATCAATTTATACTGTATACGCTGTATTAACATTGACTTAAATACACTACCTACCATATCTACTTTTAGTTATTGAAAAGGTTCAACCATTGGAAAATTTCTATTAATGTGTTGTATCTTTTGTGTTCTGATAATTTACATGGTTTACAAATTAATAAGGTCTATACATAAGGTATATTCATGGATGAATTACCCCTTTCAGCATCTCTATAATAATGTAAACAAACAGCCTTATAGTTAGAAATACCAGCACAAATTTAAAAAAGAAATCCTATACTAATTAACCATATAACTTACTCCAAATGTGTTATTTGGCCTTTCTTAAAAACTAGAAATAGACAAGACATTAAAATGATATTCAAGGGCATTATGAATTTACAAATATATAAGAAAAGCTATGTTAAAAACCAGTTTTACGATGTTTGGGTATGTTGAGAATTGAACCACCCCTTAAATCTCTGAAATGATATCACTCCTGTACGTTATTTTTTCCTCAGGTAGTATGCTTGAGTCGTCTGTAATATTTTGTGCACAAAAACTAAATAAAGATACTCAATTAGATATATCATCTACCACCTCAATACACCATTTCTCTGTTAGGTACATGGTCAAACTTTCTTAAATTGAAATAAACTGTATTCTGTATACTCTGAATTCTGCTTTTCATCAGATAGTTGAAAAAAAATAGAATATATCACAATAATTGAGTACTGAAATTGACAACTATTTTATCAGCTTTTTACATGATTTAAATTTCACGATGAACCGGTTAGAATATGGAGCTCTCAGCCTGAGAAAAGTTTTTTGTATCAAATTTTTAACGTGATCCGGTATATTATCGATCACCACTCGCTGAACCTTTGATCTATTCAAGGAACATAAAATAAGATCATTAATTTCAATATTAAGCCTATCAGTTATAAAGAACCTATGAGCTTTAGAGAAATTATGATTTTTTGAAAATAAAATGATCTTATCATTATCCCTCTGAATCATGCTGCTGGTACTACAACAATCTTTCACATGAAATGTGTGTGCTATATTGGTGTCATGAATACAATTTCGAATGTATCACACAATTAGGTAAATCCCATAGATATATACTATATATGCTTACTCTAGAATCATATATATTAAGATTTCTATGGTAAATCCCCAGTATAAAGTAAATACAAGAGATGGCCGAGAAGCAACCCCTGCAGTTCTCCAGATACAACATTACAAAAACATGATCTTTTTTCATTTAATCACTTACCAAAATTAATATAGCTCTACCTTCTTTAATAAGCGAAAATCAAGTGTACTCATTAAAGTGATTCAATAACACATTTTCAATTCACAGAATATGGGACAAGTTATGTGGAGGATCATGTGGTATTTTTGTCTATGTATTTCTTTCATTATTGGTGCATTTGAAACATTCAATTCTGAAATGTATTACTCCTAATGAAGTTTTGGAAAATATCAGTAAGGTAAGTTTCTGTTGGTTTTAATAATCAAATGTAAATACATTATAAAATTTTCAGATTAATGAGGATAATGCAGAAATTATATTCAGTAAAGCTATTGATATGTGGCAACATCATGGAGGCAATCTAACAGTACATGATAAGTCAAAATCTTGATCTCTTTCTTGTTAGTGAAGTGAGAAATTTTCATAATGCTAGGATGTTGTCTATAAAACATTTCAAATACTGTAATACACTCATAACTTTCATTCTATGTTTTTGAAAATATTGAAGTTTGTTTTGAAATACAAGATTCAGGTGGATTTAATATTGTCACTTCATTAATGTAGCCCAATAGAAAGAAGTGTTTCTTCTATTATTGTGGCTCTTAAATTGCATTCAACTTAATTGATATATCAAGTATATTATTCAAAAATTCCATCCAGAAAGTTCTTCACATTGAGTTGCTGTAATAAAATTTATTTTTTTGAATTAATTATATATTCAATTTGGATCTTGCTGTTTTTATTCTCTTCATAGATGAAGTCTTTGACATAGCATTATTGATGGAAATGTAATGGAAAAATATATTCAGCGCAAAGCCACCAGTTCATCTTGGGAATCTATTTTGATCGTGTGGTAAATCGTTTAAAAGCAGAAAGGCGCTGGCCCAATATATCAAGCGATGCTACCGGGGCCTTCAGAGGATAATTGCCATCTTGAATGAGATTTCTTAGAAAACAACATAGATAAAGAAGTTTGGACATTAAGAATTGTAATTTCAACTTAATAAAATTTGTGCAGAACACTCATACAATACCCGCCTTAATGTGAACATTAACTCTTGAGTTCCTGAGAAATCCAGATATAGCCTAAACTATTTTGCTCCTAAATTCTTCAATAAGATACCAAATAATATTAAGTATCTAGAACTAAGGGCTTTCAAAACAAAAATGAGAAATTTTCTGGGTAAAAAATCTTTTTATACTGTTGAAATTTTTTTTAAAAACACGATAAAGCATAACTATTTTTGAATATCTGCACATTGACCTGCATAGATGATGTGACCCATTTAATGTTTTTTTTTTCTATTAATATTAATAGTACTGTAGTGTAAACTGACATGTGATCAAATAGTTTGTATTTAGAAACACCACTAAATTTTCATTCTTTTTCTGTGATTTTTGCGAGACGTGCCAGTTCAGTTCTATTATTGGTTTACAAGGATATCTCGTAGGATAAAACATGGAAAAAATTTTAAATCTTACAATGGCCAATTATGACAACGGCACAACTTATTAACGTTAACTGCGTTCGCCAGAATTTCCAATCAAATAAATACCATACTCTTATTCTTACTGAAACTCAAATAAGTCCACCATCTGACACCACATACCTATTATGTCCTCTAAATAATCTATGGAAGTCAACTACCTCGACGTAGTGTGACTTGAGACCATTATCCATAATAAAACTAGATATGATGCTTGTATTATTCTCCGAATGACGACCAACTTCAACCGTTGTTACAGCACTTATTCAATCAGAGGAAGTCAATATTAATGCTCATAATTCCAGTTGTCTATTACACTCCAACAAAACTAGAAGACAAACTAAATCAGCTGTAATCTTACTCAGGTGATTGATTATTCAACATAGCCTGGCAGCTATGAGAAGAAGACCCACCGTCCTCTCTCATTGCTTAAGTTATCGACCATCTACTTTAGTGTCAGAGATGTTGATCAATGTGTAGAATATGATTCTGATGTAATTAGTTCCAATGAAATTCTAAAAATTACTGTCCTCTAGGTTTGATAAAGGTTGCGAACATGCTTTGGCCCACAAAAATAGAGGCATTAGCGAACGCTTCTCAAATCCATCAGATAGGGCAAGATAAACTTATATGAATCTTGGAAATAAACGCAACCTTACCAGACAAGCTACAAAACAAACACGGTTACAAACAAACTAATAAGCTTCAAGAAAGTTCTATTGGTTCACGTCCTTTAATGGATCAAAAAGCCTAAACCACAAAATAATTCAACTGCTCTGACAAGTTATGAACGTACAAGAAATCACATATTTAATTAGGTTGACATTCAAGAGCTTAGGTATAATATATGAGATCAATGAAGTTAGTAATCTCAAGATGGTATATTGCTCACTATGTTTGTAGTGACCTAGTCATTTGTTATGTAGGTATAAGTGTGTTGTTCTACTGATTTGATTTTGCTATATATACATCATAACAGACAAATAAAATATTTATGTTCTACAATATGCCTATTATTAGTGTATATCTGTGTTTATATATAAATAGTTCGAAGTTTTAACAGCTGAAAAAGGCCTAGGTACATCCCAATGTCTTATTTTAATATATTGTATAAAACATATATTGGAAAACTTTTTCATTGGATTTTGAACCCAGATTACTATCCCCAAATGGACCAACAAAATAATCTTAAACTATATATAAGTATGATTACTTCAATCATTCATATACAAATGACTCATTAGTCTTATAAATCAATCAAGGAAATAACTTCAATAGCTTGATGAAAATGCCTACAATAATCTTTAATATTGACAACCTCCTCTTCAAGTTATTTAATAAATATAATGATCAGGCTCTACAGTAATACTATCTGATGAAGTGCAATTGTACAATTCTATCAGCGATTAATAAAACTGTAAAAATAATTCCATTCACCTTCTACTATTTGAAACTAGATTATTATAGTTTAAAATGAAAACCTTCAGAAAACATTTTATTTATAAAATAACCAGGGAATATAAACTTAAAAGACAGGGAACTAATCTTAATAAACGTGAACCATTCCATAAATGAAAGTCCAGCAAAGAATGTATGTGAAAAGATGTCCAAAAAAGCCATTAGTCAACAGGCCCTTTCTAGTGATGAAATAACTCCTCCATGTTTTAAATCCAGCCTTAAAAAGAACCATTAACCATAGACTAGTGACTGCAAATATATAAAATGCTGCACCATATAAACCAGTCAAACCAAGCAATCCTACAAGTAACAATTGAATATAAGATGGTCAAATGAGCACCTATTTTGATTGAATATAATCATACCAGCAGTACAACCAGATAAAGCAGCCATAGATGTCCTTACATATTCCACAACTGATAAATTATATCTGATTGCTAATTCATTATATGCAACATTTTCTGTGTTATTTTTATTGGACATTTTCTTTTATAATTAACACTTTAAAGGGAAAATTGTTTTTTTTTGGGATAAGTATGATAGTTGAACAAACGAATAAAGTACCTATTACCGTACTACCTACTATCTAAAATAGCTAATAATGCTGTCACTGTCACTGTCACTCAGTGTTGCCAACCCCAACTTAGTGAAAAACTACATATATTCTTAGCAAAAACTGTAGAAAACTGTAGATATTAATTTGAAAACGGTAAATGTACAGTTTTTTCTTAGTTTATGGTTTCAAACTTCATGCAAAGGTGGTGATAAATTAAACAAATATTGTAAATCAAACTTTTCATCAAATTATTGAAACGATTTGAAAAAAAAACATGTACAGCATTCAATCTGCAAATTTTCTTGATTTTCGATCTCTTCATTGTTTTCGAGATCGTAGGTACATAATTTTATTGAACATTTTGTAATCAAGTTCGAAAAAATTTCTTATTTCAGATTTCGTATGTAGAGTGCCTTTTATTGAGCTCGTAGAAAGTACAGCCTCGTTACGATTTAGATCGATATTGCGTAAAGTTCGCAAAACCCTGTTTACTTTGTTATATTGTCCGTGCATACACTTGGAATGATATAGATGACTCTAGCATTTAAAATTGAAAAATCGGCCAAATGCGAGTCGAACTCGCGCACGAAGGGTTCCGTACCATTCACTAATATCCCTCTTAAATATTTATTTTATTTCAATTTTATTATTAATTATTAAAGTAAAAATACAAGTATTTTGTGAATATTTCAAGTGTCTACCTGTTATCTTCTATTAATATCGATCGAAAAAGTGCAAAACAATCGCGTTTGTTGTATGGGAGCCCTTCAAATATTTATTTCATTTTATTCTTAGTATTTGTTGTTATAGCGGCAACAGAAATACATGATTTGTGAAAATTCAAACTGTCTAGCTATCGCGGTTCTTGAGATACAGCCTGGTGACAGACAGACAGCAAAGTCTTAGTAATAGGGTTCCGTTTTTACCCTTTGGTACGAAACCCTGAAAAACTGTAGATTTGGAGACCAAAACTGGAAACATTTTGGAAAAACTGTAAATCTACAGTTAAAACTGTAGAGTTGGCTACACTGCAGGGTCACTGTATAATCAAGTTATATGAACATAGAACACAGTCATTTATTATACGAGTGGATCATCGTAGGAAAATAATTTTGCATTTGGATCCATGACGTCATTATTTTAGCACTGTAATCACGAATCTAGCTAACCTCAATTCTGTATTTGGATTATAATTTAAGTTTCATTTGTGTTTAACTTAACGAGATTTTGATAAACTGTTATTGGGGTTATTTTGAACCGATTTAAAATGTTTAAGTGTAGTGCCTGTGATAATAAAATTTACTCTACCGAAAAAGCATTAAATAAACATAACAGACAAGTGCACAATATATTTATAGAAGTATTATATGAGTACCAGTTTGATGATTGCAATGAAACATTTCCCTCGAAAAGAAAACTGCAAGAACATCACAGCAAGATTCATAAAACTTTACTCACTCAAAGCAGTACATTTCAATGTAACGAATGCGGAAACCTTTATTCATCCAGAAACTATTTGGAAGTGCATGCAAACAAACATCAAAGTCCAAGTTTACATATTGAACAAAATGACAAATATGAGTGCTATACATGTGGGTCTATTTTTTATACCAGAAATGAAATATGTAATCATGTAAAACTACATAGTAGACATAAGAAACTCTTATGCCCATTCAGTTATTGTAAAGAATCTTATAACAGGTACATACATCTTCGCAGGCACATCTCAGGAAACATATGAATTCAGTACCAAGGAAGGTGAGCAGGTTTTTTCTTAACCTTGTCTTCTTCGCTTTTTCTGTGGAGGATTTTATTCCATTTGAAAGTTGACCAACTTTCTTCTGTTTTAGTCTTTTTTATAAATTTTAATTTTTTTTTGTCTATTTTCGAAAAAAGTATTGAAATTAATTAATAATAACTTTTATTTTAAGTTTATAGTTGCTTTTTTGTTGATTAATAAATAGTTAAATAAACAAAAAGGTCTTTATTTTAAATTTGGCGAAATTTAGTTCACCCAATCTGAAACCCATGGCCCCACGGCAAATCGGTGTTTTCGAAAATGCCGCCATAAACAACTCTGGTAAGTGACGTCATGGATCCAAATGCAAAATTATTTTCCTACGATGATCCACTCGTTTTATTATGTGTTCCTGCACATATTGTTGAGTTGTCTAAGGTATTTCAAGTAGAATTATATATAGTATTTGTAAATGTTACAGTAATATTCAAACCTTTCAATCAAGTTTAGGAGTATTATATATGACCTTACGGCTCTTGCACCGTATATTGTATATTTTAAACTAAGTTTAATGATAAACCGAGTTTAATTTGACATTTTCGCATGTCAAATTAAACTCGGTTTATCATTAAACTCAGTTTAATAATATACGGTGCAAGAGCCTACTAGACAGATAAACTACAGCACTCGTTTATAAAGTGGCTTTATACACATTACAACATATTAATGAAGTAAAAACTGCTGTATTAACACTTTGAGGGTTGTCGCTGTACAGCGTCAAAAGGAATTCATTTAAAAACAACACAACGTTATAAATCGTCAATTTTTTCGAGGCCGTTTGCAACAGCACGCCGTGCAGCGTCAGAACTTTCATATACAGTCTTCATAGATCAAAACTACTGCTGCAAACGAATAAAATTGAAAATAGTGTTGTGTCATATTTCACATAATAATCCCCTCCACCTCTGAATGGCCGCACAGCGTCTGATGTTTATCAGCGTTGTGTTTGGTTTATGAATGAAGAGAAACCTGTTGTCTGAGACTGATCTAAGCCGCAAGAAAACATTTTTGTGATATTATTTACATTGATAGTTCTGATATATATATATATATATATATATATATATATATATATGTGTATATATATATATATATATATATATATATATATATATATATATATATATATATATATATATATATATATTATATATATATATATATATATATATATATATATATATATATATATATATATATATTATTTTTATTTATATATATATATATTTATATATATATATATATATATATATAATGAAGTAAATAAATAATAATATATACTGATTCAACTTGTAACATTTACAAAACAGCTAGCGCTCTTCAACATGTTACCTACTACATAGAATATAAATCTCTTGAGGGTTGTTGAAACTGCAGATCTCCTAATTGTTAATGCATCAATTTGAGTTGTCGTATGATTGGGCATATTTTGATTTTTCAGATTCATAGAAGTATTGTTTCGCAAAACTATAAAACTAGCTGAAGAAAAAGTTATTGTCTACTGATATACACAACAAAGCTTAGAGAATTTTATTGAAAATTGAAAGATTACTTATGCCTCATACTTTATAATGGCTTCTACCACTTTTCAATTATGACTATATACAACGGTAAAGTAGATGAAAATAATAAACCATTCCTCTTTATGGGTTTGATTTTGTGCACATATTAACTTGTATGTAAGCGATTCCGTGTGTTTGCCTTAATACTTTAAGGATATCTATATATACCTAAATGCTTAAAAATGCGTATTAACGCAATAGCAAGGCATATCTATCATCATCTAACCATGGTTTAGTTAAAGAACCCATTTAATTGCATTTTAGTTGAATTAATATATAGCTTATTCCTCATAAGAAGCATTCATATAAAAATAAATATCAAAATAAATTTGCTTTTTCCCTGATCGTTGAAAGATTTGAAAATCTTCGATGTATACTTACCAAACCAGCTGAATCTTCTATATAGATATGTTCCATATCATCGTAAACTGCTAACGTTTAAACTCAAGTTGCTCATAAGTAATGTTCGTGTTGGGATTTGGCACCTTGAGTTTACTATGAGCATGTTCTTCAAGCCAGGATCATCTCCTGGTGCTTTTCAAATGGATACACTAGTGAAGGGTGGTTTAGGGTGCGTCAAACGCTGGCTCAATACTTCCGGACTTGAGCTCTGCCTGTATTGTTGGCCTCAGTACCTTTATGTCTAAGTACCCGCTTAAGATAAATCTTGTTGGGCCTCGCACGGACGCAGATGGTTTTCTCACAGCTCCATACCAGCCTAGATGAAATGAAATGTGTCTTGAATGTTTTGATTGATGCACACCATTGTGCATCCCTTCATAAGCTCTCCGAAGCGATGGTTTCTGTTTGTTTTCCATGTTAATTTTTCCTAAATGGAGTAGAGGATCTTCACCTGGGTTTAACACCTAATACTCCTTCACCAGTTTCAACTTTAATTAACTTGAACTCATCTGTGTACCAAATATGGTCACTGAAGCAGCATTACGTTACCCTTCACCCCAACGATATCAGTGGCGATGTGTATCGATGTGATTAAGAAGGTGTTTTCTGCATAATGTCAACCTGCTTATCAAGTTGTTGGTTTTTTTTTTACCATATCGAATATTTTGGTATGCACTCGATAGAATATTCCCATAGGATATAACTCATAGAGGCATGCAATGTTCAACCCTGCCATGCGCTGAACTCTGGTGAGTGGTTAATAGGGAGTTTTTGAGACCCTAAATTTACAAGTAAATTACGTTTTCGGTTATTCTGAGCATGCGCAGGAGCTTTGAAATTACCGAGACGGTTATTAACCGATAACGTACTACGTTATCAACGGGACCTTAACGTTCGCTTAATAAACGTCCGTTACATTCGCGGTGTTGTCAAGTTTAAACGCGCTTGAATTGAATTGTTGCAAAATAAATAAAAATAGACTATTTAAACTATGATAAGTGACTAATATCATATGTACTATCGTGCTAATTTGTTCCAAACTTCTTCCTTTGTATTAAAAATTCGCACAAAATAGGTAATATTTTTTACGATGTGGCAACCATAAATCGAGTCTGCGTAGTCTGCGATCTGATGTTTTGAGATTGATAGTTCTTGTTCCTCTTCAAAGATGTTATGTAAGATTTTACCTCTTATTAAATTATGATCCACTCCCGCGCGCCTGATCGCTATATTTCATGATAATTTACCCAAAGAACGCTGATAATAGGTGAATGAAAATTGAAAAAATCACCCGACACAAAATAATACAAAAACACAAGAGAGGTTATACTTATTTGACGTTCGCAATAAATTTGAATTCAAAATCTCTTTTTGGATCTTCAGCCCGTTTATAACGTTTTCCGTTCTGCGCAAACTCAACATAGCGGTTTAAGCTAATTACGTTGACTTTAAATGAATGATTTGTTACCCATTTTTTTTGCCTCTCCCGGAAGTAGGCATGATTGCCTAGGCGCATCAGGAGCGGCGAGGGTAAACCTGTTCTGATTGTTCCTCTCGGAGCACTAAATTCTGAGCGATCCAGGTTCACAACAAGATAAAAACTAACTCCGCATTAGCACCAAATTAAGAACACTTAGAAAACGAGATCAACGGAGAAACATCAAAGTATATGACAAGAAAGACAGGTCGAAAGTACAATTAAAATATATACATGAATAAGAGCCTGTAGACGAACGAGCAAACACTGAACGAGTTATTGTTAGAACACAAATTATCTGTCTCTTTCACACATACGACGACGCTTAGGTGCCACGGGTTTCCGCTCACCTGTCCTCCTCTTCCTTCGATCTCATTATGTCTGTTAGGCCGTCGAAGAGGATATATCATATCTTTTCATCACTTAGCATTGCCTCCATGATGTCGTCAGCCCCGGGCATGGTTCCGAGAGATTGGACCATCTGGGCTCGCCTGCGTCGCCATCTTGCGCACATCCACACCACATGCTCTGGGCTGTCCTGGGTGCCACAGACCCCACATACGTCGCTGTCTTTCTTCCCAATCCTCAGCGTAAACGTGCCGAAGGACCCGTGCCCGCTCAAGAACTGCGTGAAAAAGTAGTTGGTTCCTCGGTATTTGCAGCCGTACCAGGGTCTGACATCTTTGATTAGACGTTTCGTCCATGCCGCAACGTCTCTCCCGCCCAACCATCTATCCTGCCACTTTGATATGGTTCTTTTCCTCGCCATCCTCCTGTTGCCAGGCAGCCTTTCGCCAACGGTGTACAGAAAGCAGACCTCTGCCACCATAAGGTCGAAGGGCGGGAATCCAGCGATCACCTGGACCGCCTCGGCTGACACTGTTCTGAGGGCGGACGCGACCCTAAGTAAACCATTACGCTGCATTGACACACATGCTCCCTTCTGCTTCACTTTTTTCAAAGCCTCCCTCCAGACTGGGGCCGCATATAGCAAAGTGCTATGCACGACGCTGCACATAATTCTTCTTTTCTGGTGGAGGGGGCCTCCCACGTTTGGAAGTATACCATGCAGAGCCGCTAGTTTCCGTGAAGCTTTTCCTATCATATGCTCTATAAGGGCCGAGAAAGTCAGGTTCTTTTTCAGCACGACTCCCAGATACTTCATCGGTAGAAGCACTACTCTCGCCCTTTTCCAGCCCCGTGGGAGCCTTTGTTGTTCTAAGCAGCCATTATATAGGCGAAGCAAGAATACCGGAGCCTTTTCAACCACAACCCGCAGAGCCTCCACCGTGATTCCGTCAGGACCGGGAGCCGTCCCAGGCCTCAACGAGTGACATGCCTGCTCCAACTCCTTCGCTGTGAAAGGAGGGGCCTCCGCCCTAGTTTCCACTGTTCCCATCCACTCCGCTCCAGCATCCGGAAACAGCGACCCGAGCATGGGGTCTTTTGGTAATGATCTATTTAGGAAACCTTCCTTTTCGGACAGCAGCGTTAGTTTGTCCAGACTAGCTCAGTCTTGATTAACTCCCTCCGAAGTGTTTAGTTCCATCATGAACTCAGTCATATTTTCAGTGAGGCCACTAGGTCCACCGGCGTCATCTAACATTTGCGAGGTACTGGGAGTGTGCCAGGTATCGCAACTCATTTTCTCCTTCATACCCTCTGCTCTCGCTGCTGTTGGTGTGCAGAAAGTTACCTCGACTTCCTCCATTTCCTTCTCGCTACCTCCCGCTAATGTGGCGCTGTCATCTCCAGAGACATTTCCTTTATTGGGGATTAGCCTCTCTTCAACCTCTACTCCAACGCTAGCTCTCCTAGTCGTAGAGCCAGTTGTTTGCATTTTTCCAGTCCGACCCAGAGAGTTAGATCTGTGTATTGCGGACAGCGGAATAGCGCTTCCAGTTCTCGCCCCAGAGTCTCCCTTTACACTCCCCGGTTTCAGTTTCGCCGTCCTTGCCGCATCCTTACTCTTATCCGTGTTCGTTGCCATATTCTTCCAATTCCTTTTATCCATATGTGTTCCCACGAGTAGGGTCGAACTATAAACTCCTCGAGGCAGTGCGCCCTTACACCGAGGGGGCTATCATGTCCCGCAGGGGTCGTCCATCTCCCTGCGGTGAGAACGTCTTGGAACCGAATTTCCCTCCGGCCATGCATCCTCTCAGCGACGTCTCACCCTCGGATTCGGGGATTATTACAGAGGTTTTCTCCTCTTTGAGCCAGGCAGTGAATCCAAGCTCCCCGTGCAGGCAGAGACATGACCTAACCTCGACGGTATGCACAAGGTGAGTGAACTCACCAGGTCCTAGGGTACCTCGGGTGCGGCGATCCCCGTACCACAGACCTTGCGGTGCGTGGCCCTTGAGGTTAACAGGGGTTCAGCTAACCTTCATTGATTTTGCTAATAACGGAGTTCGCTAAGGGAAGAATTTATTTAACAGATAAGACATATTCATTTGACCTTTGACCTTTCAGTAATCACAGTAGCTATATTTTTATGTTAGATGAATATATGAAAATAATAAAATCTATATTTTATTATAACATCCTCATTAAAATCTTATTTTCAAAGCCTCTCATCAATAACTCGAGATAAGTAATTCATAAATATTCGAAGGGGTACATATGTTAATTGTATGACCTAATTTCATTATCATGTTAACGTTCGTAGTTGTAAACTGTTTACTTTGCAAATATCAAGGTGGTGCACGTTGAAAGCCACTGATTTCCTATCTAGTGCAATGAACTGGAATATCTTTATTTCATTATCATTTTAACGTTCGTAGATGGCTGAGTTAATAATACATTGAGTAACATTCAAATAATATAATCAGAGACTCTTTGAGCTATAATTGTTGAAAATAATTCACGTTCACGATTAGTTACAGTGTGAAGTGTGTGAAATAATTGCGCAAACCAAATAAACTTCAAGAACGAAACATCCAGCAGATTCATTCATTTCCTTCAGATTTATAGATTCATTTAGATTTATGTCAACAAGTATAGAGAAATTAGCCTCTTTTGTGAAACCTGAACAGAAAAAAATTGTTAGAAAGCATTATCAAAATGACAAACAGTTTCAGTTGTTGAACAGAAAAGGGGTTTTTCCGTATGACTACATGAATTCATGGGACAGACTTAGCGATACCGCACTGCCATCGAAAGAACAATTCTACAATAAACTAACCGATTCAAACATTTCAGACGAAGACTATAAACATGCTTTGAAAGTATGGGACTCTTTTGAGTTGAAAAATATGCGCGAATACAGTGATCTTTTCCTCAACCCTGATGTTTTGTTACTAGCAGACGTTTTTGAAAACTTTAGACACGATTGTATAAACATCTATTCACTCGACCCGGCTCATTATTATCCTCTACCTGGTTACTCTTGGGATGCAATGCTGAAATATACAGGTCAAAAATTAAAATTGTTGAAGGATATCAACCAGATCATGTTTATCGAGAGAGGGTTGCGAGGGGGTATATCTCAATGTTATAACCGGTACGGAAAGGCTAATAATAAATATATGGGAGAACAATATAATCCTAACGAACCAGAGTCCTATTTGATGTATTTTGACGTCGTGAACTTATACGGGGCTGTCATGCAGAACTATCTACCCTATGATAATTTTGAATGGACAGACGAATATCCAACAGACCCAACCTTGATTCCTGACAACTCGGACGTGGGATATTTTTATGAAGTTGATTTAAACTATCCCCTAGATTTACACGAATCACATAAAGATCTCCCATTCTACCCCGAGAAAATAATACCCCCTTTATCAAAAAATAAACAAGAAAAATTACTGACTCTAACTCCAAGAAATGAGTATGTGGTCCATTATAGATATTTGAAAAAATGTGTGGGAGATGGTTTGAGAATAAGAATAATTCATAGAGTACTGCGTTTCAGTCAAAAATCATGGTTGAAACCATATATAGATCTAAATTAAAGAAAGAATGAATTCGAGAAAAATATGTACAGATTGATGAAAATATAGAGAATATTAGAAAATATAAAATCATCAAAATTGTTAATAGTTGGGAAGGTAGATATGGTGCTAAAAATTTGATAGCTTTACCCAACTTCTACAGTTCTGTTATAATAGACGACATTGTTATAATAGAACTCAAGAAAGCTCAGATAGTATTCAACAAACCAATATACGTTGGTTTTTCGAATTTAGATGTTTCAAAAACTTACCTTTATGATTTTCATTACAATTTTATCGAAACAAAATGCAATGACGGTAACATCAAGCTTCGTTATACAGACACTGATAGTTGGGTGTACCATTTCAAACATACGAACATCTACGAGATCATGAGGGAAAATGTGTCAAAATTTGATACATCTGACTATGGTGAAAATAATGTTTTCAGTATTCCACCAAGAAACAAGAAGGTAATTGGACTAATCAAGGATGAAAATGAGGGCAAAATCATGGTGGAGTTCATTGGATTGAGGTCAAAGATGTACACCTTTAGATTACTCAATCAGAGTGAAAACAAATACTGCTGAAGGTGTTACAAAATCTTCGCTCGCAACAATTACTTTCAACGATTACAGACCTGCCTTTTCAACCAAAAAATTCTCACCACAACAAAATTCCATCCAGTCAGTGAAGCATAAAGTTACATCCAAGAAAACATATAAAATAGCTTTATCAGCAAATGACGATAAAAGGGTGTTGTTTATTTTGTTGGAAAACAGAATGACTTCAAATGAACATTTATTCTATAACAAGTAGTAATTGTATTACAAAGTTCGACGTGAATAATTACAGAACAGAACAGACTATTTTGTTAACAGATGAAAATTATTACTAGGCATACTATATTTTAACATACCGAACATAGATCACAATTATCTATAACATACGAAAATAATTATCAAATATGAACATATTTTCAACACTCCTCTTTAATTATTTTAGTTTTCAATGAAAGAAAGATCTTACGGTTCAAAGGCTTTGTTAGTATATCAGCAAGCTGATCACAACTTTGTACATGTTCCACTACAACTGTATTTCCAATATGCTGTTGTATAAATTTTCTAGGTATTTCGATGTGCTTTTTGCCTTTATTTATTTTTCCTTCATGATTATTCAACATGCAAATAGCTGACCGGTTATCAACACATATGACAGTTGGTTTAGTATCATCCAAACATTTAAGTTCCTTCCCAATTCTTCTTATCTAGCAAATATCACCAATTGCTGATACAGCTGCTCTATATTCTGCTTCTGCAGTTGATGTCGCTACATGTCTTTGTTTCTGAGCATACCATACTATAGGTCCTCCTCTTAATAAAAGTATTCCACTTGTCGAATGACCAGTATCACCTCCATAATCTGAATCAGTGTATGCAATTAGTTCATTATTTCCATCAAAGTATATTCCATTAGTAATTGTCCCCTTCAAATATTGAAAAATCCTTTTAACCATTTTCCAATGACTAACCATTGGTTTGCTGTTAAAGCGACTCAGATAGTTTACAGCATAACTTATGTCAGGACGACTAATTGTAGCCAAATACAGTAGACTTCCGACTGCTCCACGATATGGTTTCGTTTCTAGTTGTCTGTCATTCAAAAGATTTTCTGGATCAGTAATCATTCCTTTTTCCATTGGAGTATGTGCTGTATTCAGACAATCAAAATCAAAACGTTTTATAATCTTTTCAGTATATTTCGTTTGACTGACAAAAATACCTTCTTTTGTATTTTGAATTTCCATTCCAAGATAAGATATTTTATCATTTTCAGCAGTATCATACGTTATTTCAAATTCTTCGTTTAATTTGATAAGAATGTTAAACATATCTTGTTCATTGGTTCCAGAAATGAGACCATCATCAACAAAAAGTACAATTATCACACTCCTATCTTCATTGTAATAGACACATGGATCATCATCGGTATTATCAAATCCTAATGATTTCAAAAAACTACTAAATTTGTGGTTCCAGTTTCTTGGTGCTTGTTGAAGTCCGTATAGACTCTTCTTCAGCTTGCAGATTCGATTTGTTTCATCATCATATGCTTCTGGTTGATACATGAAGATTTCTTCTTCCTAGTCCCCATGTAAAAATGCAGTCTTTATATCAAAAGACATCAGTTTCATTTTATTTGATGCAGTCAAGCTGAGTACAAGTCTAACAGATACATGTCGAGCAACTGGACTAAAAGTTTCTGTATAATCAATACCTTGCTTCTGTTCAAATCCTCTTGCTACCAGTCTGGCTTTAAATTTTCCATTTTGTTTCTTTCTAAGTATCCACTTACATGTCAATGGTTTCACATCATTTGGGGGTTCTACTAATTCCCACGTTCTCATTTTAGTTAATGAGTGAAATTCATCATCCATAGCTACTTTCCAGTTTTTGTCCTTCAGCGCTTCTCCAATTTAAATATCTTCAATTTCGCCTATCAAAGCCATGTTTTCATTTTCATCATCAGTTGTATACTCCAAAACATAATCGTCTAAGTTTGTAGGTTTTCTGATATCACTTCTGTTTCTCAAATTTCGTGAATTATTATTTGCATTTCTATTCAGATTTTTATCTTCATGATTTCCTTCTTCTCCTGAATTTTGATTCTCTTCTAAATTCAATTCATGTTCTGTGTATCCATTTTCTGGTCCTAACTTTTCATCAAATATTACATTATTAAAACTCATAACATCATTCTTTTCGGTAATATAAATTCTATAACTTGGCGAATCTATATCATATCCAACAAAGATTCCTTTCTTCGACTTCTTCTCTATTTTTGCTCTTCTGTGATCCTCAATTAATACATAACATTCACTTCCAAAACTTCTAAGTTTCTTAATATCAACTCTTCGTCCAAACCAAAGATCAGCAGGACTCTTGTCATTTTGTGAGCTCTTTCCTGTCTGATTTATAGTAAAAACTGCATAATTTACTGCTTCAGCCCATAGATTTTCACTTAGATTTTGAGCATGTATGGCAGATCGTGCAGATTCGACAATCGTTCTCATTTCCCTTTCAATACGCCCATTCTGTTGAGGCGTATATACATTTGATTTACTATGAAAGATTCCTAATTGTTCTAAAATTTTCTTAGCATTTTCATTTTTAATTTCAGGTCCATTGTCAGATCTCAAACATTTTATATTTCTTTCAAACTGTTTGTTCACCATATTCACATAAATATTCAGTTTAGAAACAGCTTCATTCTTAGATTTTAGAAAATACACTGTTCGAAAATGTGAAAAATCATCCTTGAAGAGTAGGAAATATTTAGCTCCTCCTAAAGATAGAATGTTCATTTCACATAAATCTACATGAACCAAATCTAATGGCCTCTGAGCTACTTTTGTATTCATTGGATGTGAAATGTGATGTTGCTTCCCATATACACATCCTGGACAGACATAACAATTCCAATCATCTACAAATTTCACTCCATTTCTTTTTAGAATGTCTTTCACATACTGTACATTCTGATGAGCTAATCTGTAGTGCCAGGTTTTGATCGACAAAGTTGCAAGACATTTTTCAGATTCATTTCTTCTAAACATCATTTTGAATAAATTTTCATCTCTTTTGGCTATTGCTACAACTTCATTATCTTCTCGACTCTTAAAAAGTGACTGACTTGCATCTGCTTCCTGAATATATCCTTTGTCTAACATCTGTGACACGGAGAATAGATTGAAAGACATTTTAGGTACATATAATACATTTTTCAAAACAACTTCATACCATTCTTTTCCATTAAATGCCATCAACTCCACTTCGCCTATTCCTATTCCTTCTAGTCTGGTAGCATCACCTATCAACACATTCATATGTTCTTAAAGTTCAGAAAAATTGGTCAACCATTCTTTATGTGATGTCATATGTTGACTTGCACCACAATCTTGATACCAGCAATTACTGCAATCATTTTCTGACAATATATCCTTTACATTTGCAGTTGATAAACCGGTAGAAATAAAAGCTCTACGATTTGAATTTCTTTGAGAACTTCTCTGACTCTGACCATTATTTTGAGCTAAACTACTGGAATTGCCATTAGTACAATCTCTTGCAAAATGTCCTTTCTGATTACAATTTTTGCAAGAATAATTGTTTTTGCAATATTCTAGATATTTAAGACATGGTTTGTTTCTGCAATATTTCTTAATATGACCCTTTTTTCCACATTTAAAACATTCAACTCTACTTTGTGGATTGCCTTCATTTCTTCCAACCTTTTTATGTATAAAGGCATTTTGTTGTTCTTGTTCCTCAGTACCATTCAGTCTATCTTCTTCCAACCGAAGACGTTCAATGATCGTATTCAAATTTTTATCAGTAGTACTGACATTGTCCCAAGCTGTACGAAAATGATGTAGTTTAGGAGGTAACATTCCTAAAATTCTTGTCATGATCCAAGATTCTTTGACTTTTTCACCTTCAGCAGCTAAGTCTTCTGCATACTGTTGAATAATCATACAATTTTCTACGGCTGACTTCTTAACATCATATTTATAACTGAAAAATTGTCTTTGTAAACCTTCAACTGTGAGATCAGACTTCCTACCATACAATACGTCTAATTTCTCGAGCATAACAACAGATGTATTATAATATGCAATTTTCTTCGCTATGTTGCTACTCACATTTAAACCTATGAGAGTTTGTGCCTCAATATCTTGTTTGAGCCAAGCCTTGACTTTTTCATTATGATCTGGACCTTCTGGCTTTAATACTACGCCTGTAGCTACTAAATATAATCCTTTTGATTTCAATGTCAAGTTCAATTTAAATTTCCATGATACATAATTAACATTACCTTGCGAATCTTCTGACAACATTTCTAATGCAGACCTGACTGAATCCATACTGACAATATTTATAAAATTCAGTATCTAATTAATATACAGACTTATAGTAAAACAGTACTTGAAAATTCTTGAAGAGTGACTTTTCTTTCCGACGACTGACTTTTCTGACAACTGAATTGATGCTCCCAAATTGAAATATTGGACTGACTTACAGTTTTGGTGTGTAAAGTACTCCAATTTGTTTACTGATTCACAATGACGACTGACTGACAATATCCTCCAAATTCTTTACTTACTTGACCTCTATTTTATTCCAACAAACTGACAAAGCTGACTGGGCCCATAACCTGTTGTTTATTTCGTTGGAAAACAGAATGACTTCAAATGAACATTTATTCTATAACAAGTAGTAATTGTATTACAAAGTTTGACGTGAATAATTACAGAACATAACAGACTCTTTTGTTAACAGATGACAATTATTACTAAGCATACTATATTGTAACATACCGAACATAGATCACAATTATCTATAACATACGAAAATAATTATCAAATATGAACATATTTTCAACAAAGGGTCATATCAACATACAAATAGAATCCCTTGAGTTGAAGTCGTTAAATTTGATTGAAGGTGACAGGTAGGTCGTAAATCATGACAGGTGTGTCGTTAAAGATGACAGGTGGGGGGTAATAAAATTTGATGATGGTGACAGTTGAATAGATATGTTATTTATTAGGGGTAAATTCGGCGTGAGTGGTCTAGAAAAACTCAGTGGGAATCAGTCAGATCTTGATTGATGTGAATGTATAAAAAGAAGTTATTCATCGGGGGTTGAAAAGTAATTCGGCGTGGGTGGTCAATGACCGTAGGAATTGAATATTTCTTTATGAAATTAGTCTAGGGACAGTGTAAGGGTGTGATTTCATAGAAATCCGTCGCTGGCATTAGATAAGTTATTCATCGGGGGTTGAAAAGTAATTCGGCGTGGGGGGTCAGTAACCGTGGGACTATTTCTTTGATACTCAAAGCCAAAAAAATACCCACACACATCTATACGAAACGGATAAAATTGGTTAATATTCACTATATTCTACATGTAGCAATATTTTGATATTCAGGGGAAAGTAACTTTCCAAAACTTTATTTGGCTCTTGATTCTTTGAAAACTTTTGCAGCCGGAATGAATCTCTTTGTACGGAAGATGAGTGAAAAAATTGACAGTGACGATGCTATAACCAAGTATTGCACAATTGATTATTTTGCAGATTTTATTCTTACTGAAATGCGTAAGGAACAATTGTTCGTATTTTTGAAAGCAGCTAGATCCATTACTCTTGATTGATGGGTGATCGTAAAACGCTGGATGTCTGTGGCGTTATTCATCAGGGGTTGAAAATAAATCAGGCGTGGGTGGTCTAGGTATTTCAGTGCCTGTGAGAATTGAATATTTCTGTCTTTATTTTGGGGGGATGCGTATTTCAGAACGGGTAGGGATAGTTATAATATAAACACAGTGCGAATAGTTTCGGCCATCATTCTGTTTAGTTCAGATAAATTCTAAAAAAATTTCTAGAAAATGTTTGGGTTTTGTTACTCTTTTGATATTTTTGACCGCGAAAGTGGAGTTCTCTACTTGTTCAATCTATGTATGCATCTAAGCTGCAATGCGAATCACGCAGCAGTGTACAATTCGAATTATGTGGATCCAGTGAATGAGAGAAAGAAGGCTGAAGAATATCGGTCAAGCGCCGATATCTGCACAAAGTTTAAGGAGGGCGAACTGACAATGGCGGAGTTCATTCATCATCTGAAAGAAAACAATCATGGGGCCTACATGACGCACATAAGGGAATATCTAACTCCGGATGAGTTAGATATTCTCGCAGATGAAGAAAAGGTCGAGGCCTCGATTTTCATCAAAATTATGAGTGAAAGAAGATGGAATGGTGTGTTTTTCGAAAAGCAGTGAACAGCTCGCAGACCATTCTACCAGGGACAACAACAAAGATGGTCAACGAAATTCCAGACGTACCAATCAAGGAAAACAACATGCAAGAAACGAAACTTCAAGAGAAATACGTTTTATATTTCATATTGAATGGTTACTGCTCATATGATTTTTTTAAATATTTCACTGTAGAATCAGAAATAAATGATAATATTGTCTTGAGAGTGTATATTGTTTTGAAATATGAAATAAAAGAATTCTTTTAAAATATAAATGATTTTATTTGAATTTAGAACTCTTCATATAAAAAATGCTGTATAAAATGTAGCTCAATGTTTTTTCTAAGATATTGATCAATTACTTACGCAATTATTAAATCTTAGTATTGAGTGTATATATTTACTCTAATTACTAGCGAATTGCTAAATAAAGCTTACTTACTTTCTTACTTACTTAAATATTTTTTAAATCATAACTTTACTAGCTTCTTTTATAAAAATTTGTTTTTTTGTTCTATTACAAACCTTCTCATTTGAGACACTAAATTATTTTAAAAAAATGTAATTTGAACATTGAACATTTGAACATTAATGCATGTTTACATGCATTATAACAGGTCCCTCATTCTAGGGGAAAAAAGTGTTTGGATATACAAACTTGTGATGAATTTATAAAATTAAGTTGCAATGACTCACTTCATATATATGAATTACTTGTTAAAAATTATTTCAATATTGAGAATATTGTGTTAGATAGTATCATTTGATAGAGATATTATGTATACTATTAGTAATGTAATTGTATATAAATGTGATGTTGATAGAGCTATGTACAAAAATGTATGATATTATACAACAATAAACTTTATTTCAGAAAATTCATTTATCTAATTACAAACCTTCTTATTTGAAACACTGAATTATTAAAAAATGTAATTTGAACATTCGTTTACATGCATTATAACAGGTTCCTCATTCTAGGGGAAGAAAGTGTTCACGTATAAATTTTTAAAAAACCTAAATTACATGTGTGATAAATCAGTTGTAAATATCGTATATTATTACGATGAATGGCAGCCAGCTTTTGAATAAGATCTTTTCATATAAAATATAGACAAAATCTCCTAGTGTTTAAAAATTATGATGCTAATACGATACTTTAGAATGTTTCACTGTAGAAATAGAAAGAAATAACAATAACACTGTCTTGAAATTACATATTGGTTTGAAATATGGAATAAGAGATTGCTTTTCAAATATAAATAATAGTATTTGACTTCAGAACTAAGTATGCAAATGAAAAAACGCTATATAAAATATAGCTAAAGAATAATCGTATACAATATGAACAAATAATTTTTTAAATCATAAGTTTACTATAACTGCTTTTTTAGGAAACTTTGTGTGATTAGGAATAAATGAAAAGTAGACGATAAACGTATACGATAAATAAATATTTTGAAATCATAACAAAACTAGAAGTACTGTTTTAGAAACATATAAACCTTTATCTGATTAAGAAAAATAAAATATATAGGATGATCATATACATTGATAAATATTTTTTTCAAAAAGACATAACTTGCTCTTAAAACATAACATGACTAAAACTACTTTCTGAAAGTATCTAGAGAATGAGCATTATAACGTGATCAAATCGTTGACCGGGGCTTTTTCTACACAATTCTATGAGGCAAACAAATTGCCCCTATTGTCAGTAGTTACAGTAGTGAAGACCAGGTAGACCATTATATGCGACACAGCGATTTTAGGAGTAGAATTTGTTATTCTTTTTTTATGCTCACAATTGAAGAGGTGTCTATCATGTTATAAATCTGTTTGGAAGAGTAAGAGGGTACACCAATTGCTCCACTTACGGTTGTGAACAACCAGTAAGACATGATTGTTTCATGAGAGTCTGTCCAAACATTCAAAAAAAAATAAAAAGTTTGTTTATATATTTTACGATTTCGAATGCACACAAGACACTCCTAATGACAGAAGCAATTTCGAACACCTAATTTGTGCGTTGCTCAGAATGTTTGTAATGTATGTCTGAATAACGATGATATTTTCCACATTTCTTCAATGCAACAAATCAAAATTGAAACGGGTCTTTTCCGAATAACGAATTTTATGCACCTGGCGCGATAAAGACTACTAATCGAGAAAAATTTTTTGTTTGGTATAATGAAATGGTAAATTCAAATTCTATTTTCAACATGGTATAAGTATTATTTAATATGGTTATTCTGAAAATTTGTAGAAAATAATATGGTAATATTGATGATAATTTTTAATGTGATTTTCATATAACATTTTTTCCAGTTGATACTTCCAAGCTTTCTTATTATTTCATGAAATATCGAACGAACATAAATGTTAATTCCTTTTCACTGTACGCCACGGGCAATTCGAGTAAATTCATTAGTACATTCGATGAATAATTTTTGGATTGAATTCCATTGTAGAGTTATCTCGGTCTTATTTTTTCGAAATACATAACATGCTTGTGAAACAAAACATTACCAAAACTAATTTTTGAAAGATATAAAACTTTATTACCAAATTTGGCAAGGGAGGCTATCGAAATTCTCAGGAAGCAGACGTCTTTTATTAAATTGTACTGAATAAATTTTAGATTCACTATATGATAATTTTGATAACGTGCTATTTTTTTTCGAAGGATCTAAAATTCGTTTACAAAACTCTTAAATTTTTGGGGAGTTTTTCCCGTTGACCGCAAAACTATTGAAAAACATTTTTCGAAATATCATTCCATACCTTTGAAAGTATTCCATATATTTAGTTTTGTACTAATCATTACTACAATTAGATGGCCAACAGCTATTTTCTAGTTTTAATTTTAAAAATTGAATTTACGTATTCTGTGAATAACCCGTCCTATGAATATTCTAAAGTTTATAGTTCGAAGTCAGAATTATATTTAAGGTTTGTAAGAATGCGTATATCAGTCGTTCATAATATTTTGTTTCTAGAAAAATCAAAATCGATATGATTGAAAATTTTTTCGTATACATGAAAAGTTTCGAATGCTTAAATAGACGTGTTATTAAGAAATACAGGTACATTGAAGAATTCATGAATGAATGATTAGGCAGCATGCGAAATTTTTTATTATAGATCTCATACTTTCTTTTTCTGTTTAATTTTATGTATACCACAAGCTTCAATTCGAATCGTAGATAAAAAAATGTCATTTACCTGGAATGCAAAAATATTTTTGCTTTAAATAATCAAATCAAAAGTTTAATTATTCTCTCTCTTAGTTGGAAATATCAAAATATTTCTGAAACTTCATCCATGTAAATGAATCTAAATTCACTTTCTCTTTTAACAACCGGGATTACCCAGTTACATCCAACGAAATTAATTTCTGGTTTCCTTAACTGAAATAAAGATATCCGATAATTATAAACATGCAATACAATAGTACCTATTCCTTCAAAATGAAATTGATGCATTTCATATTTCTTTAATCATTTATTTTGACCAAACCGATAAACTTATCAATAGAAATTATAAAACTTATTCAATCAAATATTTCCAGATGTAATTACGAACAAAGATCTGAAATTTCACAGAACTTATTAGGTATTATATGAATAAAAATAATTAATTGAATATATGATTCCTGCATTCATTGTATAAATGATTTGTCGATACATTCAATTTGGTGAACATTGAAATTAAATAACTTATGCAATTTTTTATAAGATTCCTAAAAGTTTTTTTCATGAAGAACAAAATAACTCATGGAACCTTTTTTGCTATAAGATTCATAAAGTGTTTTCATAAAGTTTTATTTCTTACGACCTAATTCAATTGCTCAGGGAACGCATTCATAAGTGAAAAATTTTTGGATTTGTATTATTTTATCATTGACTACACTTGATCATTGAATTAAGTTATATTTGATAAACTCACCAGATCGTACGCTAATATATGAAAAATTGTATTATTTTTCTTTGATCTCATTGAAGATTTAAATAAGCATCCAAAAGATTCTGGTAAAATAAAATCAACGTGTCTAATCAAAATCGAGTGATGAATATTATTTTAATAATTCGCTAATCTCTTTCTGGTGCAATATGATTAAGTTATGATGAGTTATGAATCTTTAAAAAAAACACTCTGCAAAAGTTTGACAAAATATTGAAATTTGTTAAAATTTACTTAAAAATGTTTCGCGTTTTAAGTTCACTATCAAAAATATTTTTATGATTTCTTACAATTCTCCAGCATCGCAAACATTGCAACAGGTTTTTGTTTTGATATGCGACACTTTTTTTGTATCGCTCTGATATCTTTCTTTAAGCGACACTTTTTTTGCATCGCTCCGATATCTTTCTTTATTACTGAATAAAAAAATTAACATATGCATATTGTATGGACAAATCATTTATGCAATGAATGCAGGAATCATATATTTAATTAATTATTTTTATTCATATAATAGGTACCTAATAAGTTCTGTGAAATTTCAGATCTTTGTTCGTAATTACATCTAGAAAGATTTGATTGAAGTTTTTATAAATTCTATTGATAAGTTTATCGGTTTGGTCAATATAAATGATAAAAGAAATATGAAATGCGCCAATTTCATTTTGAAGGAATAGGTACTATTGTATTGAATGTTTATAATTATCGGATATTTTATTTCAGTTAGGGAAACCAGAAATTAATTTCGTTGGATGTAACTGGATAATCCTGGTTGTTAAAAGAGAAAGTGAATTTAGTTTCATTTACATAGATGCAGTTTTAGAAATATTCTGATATTTCCAACTGAGAGTGAGAATAATTAAACTTTTGATTTGATTATTTAAAGCAAAAATATTATTCATTCCAGGTATATGACATTTTTTTTATCTACGATTCAAATTGAAGCTTGTGGTATACATAAAATTAAACAGAAAAAGAAAATATGAGATCTATAATAAAAAATTTCGCATTCTGCCTAATCATTCATTCATGAATTCTTCAATGTAGCTGTATTTCTTAATAATCACGTCTATTTAAGCATTCGAATCGCTTCATGTATACGAAAAAAGTTTCAATCATATCGATTTTGATTTTTCAAGAAACAAAATATTATGAACGACTGATATACGCATTCTTACAAACCTCAAATGTAACTCTGACTTCGAACTATGAACTTTAGAATAAGCATAGGACGGGTTATTTACAGAATACGTAAATTCAATTTTTAAAATTGAAACTAGAAAATAGCTGTTGGCCATCTAATTGTAGTAATGATTAGTACAAAACTAAATATATGGAATACTTTCAAAGGTATGGAATGATATTTCGAAAAATGTTTTTCAATAGTTTTGCGGTCAACGGGAAAAACTCCCCAAAAATTTAAGAGTTTTGTAAACGAATTTTAGATCCTTCGAAAAAAAATAGCACGTTATCAAAATTATCATATAGTGAATCTAAAATTTATTCAGTACAATTTAATAAAAGACGTCTGCTTCCTGAGAATTTCGATAGCCTCCCTTGACAAATTTGGTAATAAAGTTTTATATCTTTCAAAAATTAGTTTTAGTAATGTTTTGTTTCACAAGCATGTTATGTATTTCGAAAAACTAAGACCGAGATAACTCTACAATGGAATTCAATCCAAAAATAATTCATCGAATGTACTAATGAATTTACTCGAATTGCCCGTGGCGTACAGTGAAAAGGAATTAACATTTATGTTCGTTCGATATTTCATGAAATAATAAGAAAGCTTGGAAGTATCAACTGGAAAAAATGTTATATGAAAATCACATTAAAAATTATCATCAATATTACCATATTATTTTCTACAAATTTTCAGAATAACCATATTAAATAATACTTATACCATGTTGAAAATAGAATTTGAATTTACCATTTCATTATACCAAACAAAAAATTTTTCTCGATTAGTAGTCTTTATCGCGCCAGGTGCATAAAATTCGTTATTCGGAAAAGACCCGTTTCAATTTTGATTTGTTGCATTGAAGAAATGTGGAAAATATCATCGTTATTCAGACATACATTACAAACATTCTGAGCAACGCACAAATTAGGTGTTCGAAATTGCTTCTGTCATTAGGAGTGTCTTGTGTGCATTCGAAATCGTAAAATATATAAACAAACTTTTTATTTTTTTTTGAATGTTTGGACAGACTCTCATGAAACAATCATGTCTTACTGGTTGTTCACAACCGTAAGTGGAGCAATTGGTGTACCCTCTTACTCTTCCAAACAGATTTATAACATGATAGACACCTCTTCAATTGTGAGCATAAAAAAAGAATAACAAATTCTACTCCTAAAATCGCTGTGTCGCATATAATGGTCTACCTGGTCTTCACTACTGTAACTACTGACAATAGGGGCAATTTGTTTGCCTCATAGAATTGTGTAGAAAAGGCCCCGGTCAACGATTTGATCACGTTATAGTGCTCATTCTCTAGATACTTGCAGAAAGTAGTTTTAGTCATGTTATGTTTTAAGAGCAAGTTATGTCTTTTTGAAAAAAATATTTATCAATGTATATGATCATCCTATATATTTTATTTTTCTTAATCAGATAAAGGTTTATATGTTTCTAAAACAGTACTTCTAGTTTTGTTATGATTTCAAAATATTTATTTATCGTATACGTTTATCGTCTACTTTTCATTTATTCCTAATCACACAAAGTTTCCTAAAAAAGCAGTTATAGTAAACTTATGATTTAAAAAATTATTTGTTCATATTGTATAGGATTATTCTTTAGCTATATTTTATATAGCGTTTTTTCATTTGCATACTTAGTTCTAAAGTCAAATACTATTATTTATATTTGAAAAGCAATCTCTTATTCCATATTTCAAACCAATATGTAATTTCAAGACAGTGTTATTGTTATTTCTTTCTATTTCTACAGTGAAACATTCTAAAGTATCGTATTAGCATCATAATTTTTAAACACTGGGAGATTTTGTCTATATTTTATATGAAAAGATTTTCTTATTCAAAAGCTGGCTGCCATTCATCGTAATAATATACGATATTTACAACTGATTTATCACACATGTAATTTAGGTTTTTTAAAAATTTATACTTGAACACTTTTTTCCCCTAGAATGAGGAACCTGTTATAATGCATGTAAACGAATGTTCAAATTACATTTTTTAATAATTCAGTGTTTCAAATAAGAAGGTTTGTAATTAGATAAATAAATTTTCAGAAATAAAGTTTATTGTTATATAATATCATACATTTTTGTACATAGCTCTATCAACATCACATTTATATACAATTACATTACTAATAGTATACATAATATCTCTATCAAATGATACTATCTAACACAATATTCTCAATATATATAATAATTTTTAACAAGTAATTCATATATATGGAGTGAGTCATAGCAACTTAATTTTATAAATTCATCACAAGTTTGTATATCCAAACACTTTTTTCCCCTAGAATGAGGGACCTGTTATAATGCATGTAAACATGCATTAATGTTCAAATGTTCAATGTTCAAATAACATTTTTTTAAAATAATTTAGTGTCCCAAATGAGAAGGTTTGTAATAAAACAAAAAAACAAATTTTTATAAGAGAAGCTAGTAAAGTTATGATTTAAAAAATATTTAAGTAAGTAAAAAAGTAAGTAAGCTTTATTTAGCAATTCGCTAGTAATTAGAGTAAGTATATACACTTAATACTAAGATTTAATAATTGCGTAAGTAATTGAACAATTTCTTGGAAAAAACATTGAGCTACATTTTATACAGCATTTTTTATATGAAGAGTTCTAAATTCAAATAAAATTATTTATATTTTAAAAGAATTCTTTTATTTCATATTTCAGAACAATATACAATCTTAAGACAATATTATCATTTATTTCTGATTCTACAGTGAAATATTTAAAAAAATCATATGAGCAGTAACCATTCCATATGAAATTTAAAACGTATTTCTTTTGAAGTTTCGTTTCTTGCATGTTGTTTCCCTTGATTGGTACGTCTGGAATTTCATTGACCATCTTTGTTGTTGCCCCTGGTAGAATGGTCTACGAGCTGTTCACTGCTTTTCGAAAGACACACCATTCCATCTTCTTTCACTCATAATTTTGATGAAAATCGAGGCGTCGTCCTTTTCTTCATCTGCGATAGTGTTGGGTAGGACACGACATGAAAATGAGTTTGTAAGAGTAGCCTCTTTTTTGTACTGAGCCAGTACAATGTCCCACTTCAAATTACGCGTACTGAAGCTCGGCGATACGTTTGAAGTTACGAGTAGGAATATGACATATGATTTTATTGCAGTACAATAGTTACAGTCTGAATTCTGATTGATGATATATTAATAATCAGTATCGCAAACTGATATGAAACGATTAGCATAGTGAAAATTGTTTGTAAGTAGGTAAATAAAAATATAAACAATTAATATATTTTGAAGGTTTAGGATATTCAAAAGCAAAACAGTCGTTTCAATACGTGCCTCATAGGATACTTCCTTATCGCTCGACGAGACTCGAAAAGCAATAATGCAATAAATTTGTAGCATGCGTCTCACTTCCTCTTTGTCACCGTTTTACGGAGACGGAAAGTAAGTAGCGAATAGCGCGACAATATAAAATGTTGAGCCGCTCTTACATTTTGACATCATGTACGGGACAAATGTACTGCCTCTTGTATGTCCTACTCAACACTAATCTGCGAGAATATCTAACTCATCCTGAGTTAGATATTCCCTTATGTGCGTCATGTAGGCCCCATGATTGTTTTCTTTCAGATGATGAATGAACTCCGCCATTGTCAGTTCGCTCTCCTTAAACTTTGTGCAGATATCGGCGCTTGACCGATATTCTTCAGCCTTCTTTCTCTCATTCACTGGATCCACATAATTCGAATTGTACACTGCTGCGTGATTCGCATTGCAGCTAAGATGCATAAATAGATGGAACAAGTAGAGTACTCCACTTTCGCGGTCAAAAATATCAAAAGAGTAACTAAACCCAAACATTTTCTAGAAATTTTTTTAGAATTTATCTGAACTAAACAGAATGATGACCGAAACAATTCGCACTGTGTTTATATAATAACTATCCCTACCCGTTCTGAAATACGCATCCCCCCAAAATAAAGACAGAAATATTCAATTCCCACAGGCACTGAAATACCTAGACCACCCACGCTTGATTTATTTTCAACCCCTGATGAATAACGCCACAGACATCCAGCGATTTACGATCGCCCATCGAACGCTATCCAAATATCTGAATGAAAAATATATACATGGTATCGTATAAATTGGGCCACCCTCAACTTTTAATGTTCAAATACGGACCTGTATTTTTAATTACATTTTTTTGAATGCCAAGAGTCATGCTTCATATTGTAATAGTATTTTCATCTGAATTACAGAGTATTTTGGAAGTATTGAACAATTACCAGTGAAATTTCAATTTTTTTTTAAATTTCAGCTGTAATTTAAAAAAATGTCATATAATAAAGTATAGAATGCCTAGTATTAGTTCAATATTTTCAAAACACTTTATGATTTCGATAAAAATAAAACGCCAATATAAAACATGAATCTTGGCATTTGAAGAAATGCAATAAAAATACAGGTCCGTATTTGAAAACGAGAAGTTGAGGGTGGCCCAATGTGTACGATACCCCGTATATACATGTCATTCAGATATTTGGAAATGCCACAAAAAGTTACTATGGAAAACTGGCCAAATTTGAAGAAAATTATATATTTTTTCAATTACAGCTGGAATTTAAAAAACAAATGTTGAAATTTTACTATTAATAGTTTAATATTTCCAAAACACTCTGCAATTCAGATGGAAATACTACGACAGTATGAAACATGACTCTTGGCATTCAAAAAAATGCTATTAAAAATACAGGTGCGTATTTGAAAATTAAAAGTGGAGGGTGGCCGAATTTATACGATACCCTGTATATAATTTTTATTCAGTTATTTGGATAGCCTACAAAAAGTTGCAATGGCTAAGTGACAATCTCTTTAAAAAACATTCTAAAATAAAAAGATATATGCAAAAGAATAATTTCGACATTTTTGATTTTTCTTGTATAACTCCAGAACCAGAGAAGCTAGATCAGATTTTTTTCATCCATATGATTGACCTTTGAAATATGAAACTTTGCCCCCCTTTAACCATCCATCTATCTCTTACCGTTATCGAAATCCCCATGCATAGACTCGAGTATATAATATATATATATATATATATATATATATATATATATATATATATATATATATATATATATATATATATATATATATATATATATATATATATATATAGTGCGGAAAAAAAGTATGGACCCTGATAATTTGGTAGCCTTCAGGTTTTATGGAAAACGCTTGAACAGGTCGATTTAATTTTTCTGTTTCCTACATTTTGACTAAATTATTTTGTTTTTTTAATGACATCTGTCAAGAATATGACGTCATCGACATTTTTTTGAGTGACAGTATATAGCATGCGATACATCATTTGAAAGCTGTTTTTTCACTCAGTATGTTCCTAGTTTTTTATGCGATTCTGTAACTTCGTTTCAAAATGGCGGCGGTTAAATTGTGAAAATTATTTTTAATTGACTCCCAGTAAAAGAATAACTATTTCTCCACGATCATAACAGAATTCGCCAATTCTGATATCAAATTTGATTACAGAATGCTGGAATTCTCTCTCTTGAGATTGAAGAAATATTCTGCCACACCTCTGCCCCCATGCAATTTAAATGTATTTGCTTTCTCTCCCTTCTGATAGAATAATATTCTCACACTGGCTAGCAATAATAACATTAGCCTTGACGTTGACGCAGGTGATTGACATCGTAGTGGCAAATTTGAGTAAATGTTAAAATTATTGCTGTCACGTTTTCATTCGAAAAGATAATAAGTAGCATGAATTTATTCAGTGATATATTTAAAATTTTTGATCGTGGAGAAAGTATAGTCTAGCAGACTATACTCGGTTAGAATGAAAATTCGTGATGATCGTGGTTCCTCACGCTCGCCTGCGGCTCGCGCTCGGAACTTTTCCACTCGCCTCAAATTTTCATTCTAACCTTGTTGCAGGATATACTATTCTCGATTTATCAGAAAAAAATGATCAATCATCATACTCAGACAGTACTAAGGCTTTATCATTCAATTCCTGTCCTTATATTAAGTTTCTAGGCCTGAGCTTGTTTTTGAATTCCAAGGAGAAAAACGAAATTCGATATCTCAATGGCATTCCAATAGAAAATTTGGACGGCCGCCATTTTGAAACGGAGCTGCAGAATCGCATGAAAATTTAGAAACATACTAAGTGAATTATGAGCTTTCAAACAATGTATCGCATGCTATATACTGTCATTTGAGAAAAATGTCGATGACGTCATATTTTTGACAGATGTCATTAAAAGAACAAAATAATTCGGTCGAAATGTAGAGAACAAAAAAACTAAATCGACCTGTTCGAGCGTTTTCCATAAAACCTGAAGGCTACCAAATTATCAGGGTAAGTCCATACTTTTTTTCCGCACTATATATATATATATATATATATATATATATATATATATATATTATATATATATATATTTATATATATATATATATATATATATATAAATATATATATATATATATATATATATATATATATATATATATATATATATATATATATATATATATATATATATATATATATATATATATATATATATATATATATATATATATATATATTTATATAAAAGAAATGTTCAACCTTATGTATATGATGTTATTTTTTACTATATAAGTAGAATAAAATCATTTCGTTATATCTATGATGACATAATAAAATGGTTATAAATTATTACGTTCTTTATTTCTCATATAGTTCTGATAGAATACAAAGGTTTTACTCACTTCATTATGAACGAAATAATCGTAAAACAGATACCCAAACCTAACATATTAAATTATAGATGAAATACTTTCTCAATGATTGATTTTATAATACACTCTGTATGTTATTTCATACAATTTGTTTTTCATTGAATATTTTCTTTTATTAATTTACTATATTTGAATATGAATTATTCAATCAATTCACATAAGTGAGAATCTTATTGAAGTCAAACCGATGTATTGTCAGTTGCACAAATCAATGGTTATGTGAATATATGAATGTAATCTTGTAGACAGAGGAAGAATTTCCATTTCAGAATAAAATCACCTTCACTATTTTATTGAAGTATGATACTTCAACGGACCCGTTGTAGAACCAATACGTTATAGAACCCCTCACGTTGTAGAACCCAACCCTCACGTTGTAGAACCCAACCCACACGTTGAAGAACCCTCAAGTTGTAGAACCCAACCCTCACGTTGTAGAACCCACCCGTTGTGAACGGACCCGTTGGGGAACCAACCCGTTGTGAACGGACCCGTTGGGTAACCAACCCGTTGTAAAACCAAAACGTTAAACCATATATTAACCCAATATTTGAATTTTAAAAAATTACGGTTGGTACGCCCCTGTACATTCGTTCAAGTAAATGATTCATTTAATACAGAAATAATTAAAAAAATATCATCTGACACGTACATTTTATATGAATTATTCATAACAGGAAATTTGAAGGTTGTAGCAATAATTATGCGAGAAACATGACTCTTTTAAATATAACAGTTCGAATATAATAACATGGCAATATTCCCTCTACTTAGATGATATCATATTGTTGGTTTGGTTTAACCTAAAAATTAAAATGAGATGTAATTATTATAATAGGGATCGGACTTTTTTAATTTGAATATTTTTTGAAGCTTGGCGGAGCAGTGAACGTAGTGTATAAGGTTCGATTCCCGAGCTCGATTTTGCAGTTTGAATTTTTTTTTAAGCTTGGTAGAGCCCTGAACATAGTGTTGGACTCCTGGTATAGATATACTGGGTTCAATTCTACATGCGAATTAGTTCAATTTTGATATTTTTTAAATGCTTTTTGGAGATGTGAACATAGTGTTGGATTCCTAATATAGAGGTAACAGGTTCAATTCTACATGCAGATATTTTCACTTTGAATTTTGTTTTTTAAAACAACTTGGTACGTGAACGTCATCTATAAGCATGGACATCTGTGGATTTGTCAAACGTCACCTGTAATCCACCATATTGGATTTGAGAGAGGAAGGACCATAGATCCGCCATCTTTGATTTAAACCATAGATCAGTCATACGTCGAATATTGAATACGATTACCCTCTGTTCTAAATAAGTAGGAATTCCTGAACCGTGATCTGTAAGTCAGCGACAAGTAAGGTTAAATAACGTTTAAATTCGTATAAGGTTCTCAAGGCCCCCATGAAAACTCCATATATTCCTATATATCGAACAATTTCAGTCGTCTGGGCCTCCATGAAGACTCCTGGATACCCCCATTTACAATGTCATTCCTCTAGGCCCCTCATGAAGACTCCCGACGGCCTTCATGGTTATTCTCATAGCCTCGCGCATCCACCATCTTGGATTTAAAACATAGATCTGTCGTACGTCATCAGATCCGTCACTAGAAACTGTCAAATGTCATTTTGAATCATAGATATCTTAGAGCATAGATCTGTCATACATCCCATCTGGCATTCGCAACTGTCAAATGCCATCTTGAATCAAAGATATTTCAGAGCATAGATCTGTCATACGTCAAACATCTGATCTGTCATTCGTTACTGTCAAATTTCATCTTGAATCATAGATATTTTAGAGCATACATCTGTCATACGTCTATTGGCTTTTCGTCCCAGTTATTATTATTGATGCAATCATATTTTTCAGATCGTTATCAATATGTTGAACATGGAGGTTGTGAATCTGCACTCTATCGTGCCTCATCCGGGGTCCAATTTGGGACCTTTTTTGTTTCTCATATACATTAACGATCTGTCTCTACAACTTGGCTGTATGCATCTGCTCTTTGCTGATGATTTGAAAATATTCGCTGTTATTGATGATCGTCATGATTGCGCTAGATTACAAGTATCTTTGGATACGGTCAATTTATGGTGTTCCAACAACGGACTAAAACTTAATGTCAGTAAATGTAAAGTTCTGTCGTTTTCTCGTAGATTGACTCCGATTCACCACGGCTATACACTAGATGGTCAGATTCTAGATAGATGCGTTGAGTTCAAGGATCTAGGTGTTGTTTTTGACTATAAGCTATCCTTTTCAGAGCACATAAGTCGTATCACGGCATCTGCAACTAGAACGCTGGGTTATTTTGTCAGAAACTGGAACAACTTTGTTAACCTCGGCACAATGCAAACGCTATACTATTCTTTTATTCGTAGTAAGCTAGAATATGCCTCTGTAATCTGGTCTCCTCTGTACAATAATTCTGTGGTAGACTTGGAGGCTGTTCAGAGAAAGTGTTTGAAATATATGTATTTCAGATGTTATGGGCAATACCCTCCGAGAGGCTTCGATCACTCTGTCCTAACCGTAAGTCTTGGAATTGATGTGTTACAGTTGAGACGTGAGTGTTTTGCTCTAACTTTGCTGTACAAAATTCTGCACAATAAAATTGACTCACCATTTCTTCTTAGTAAGATAAATATCCGCGTACCAAGGCCTGGTCTGAGACGGAGTAATACATTTTATGTTGATCGCAGCAGGTTAAATGTTATGTCACGTTCTCCTATCAATTTTATGTGTAATGTTTATGATAGGTGTTGTAATCAATGTGATATATATTTTGATGCGCTATCAGTGATTTTGACATGCCATTTAGAACAGCGAATATCATGATGTTCTTTTGAAATTTATTTCTGTTGTGTACATGGGATTATGAATTGTATATTATTTGCTTATGGTTTTGATAGAATTATAATAATTTTATGTTAGCATAAGAGTCTATTATGCATATATATATATATATATATATATATATATATATATATTTGTATTTATATTTCTATTTTCATTATTATTTTTCTCTGTAATTGGGTGTAAACCTGTTGGGAATAAATTCATTTATTATTATTATTTATTATTATTACTATACGTCTGTCCAGATGGCCATAGTTGCCAAAGACAGTGAAGGAAAAGAAGAAGAAGAAGAAGAAACATCTGATCTGTCATTCGTTAATGTCAAAAGTCATCTTGAATCATAGTCATTCAAATTTTTAATGCGATTACAACGCCCTCTGTTGGTGAGATTCTGAATGATGAGAATATAGTGATCTGTCATCTTGGAACGCCATCTGTTGGCCAGGTTCTGAATGACTATAATACAGTGATCTGTAAGAACGCCATTTGGTGGCCAGGTTCTTATTGACGATAATACCCCGAAAAATCATCCTGAAACGCCCTCTGTTGGTCAGGTTCCGAACTACGAGAATACCGTCGTCTGTGAGAATGACCTCTGTTGGTTAGGTTCTGAATGACGAGAATACCGTGGTCCGCCATCTTTTAACGCCATCTGTTGGCCAGGTTCTGAATGATGAGAATACTGTGATCTGCCAGAACGCCCTCCATTTTGGACTTTTTACTGTTTACTGACACAATGCTGGGAAATAAATGTGAATTCTCAACATTCTTGTCACTGAAATTGAGTATACATGTCAAGATATATCTGATATAATAATCTATTTACGAAATAAGTAATGAAAAAGTCCCAAGTTGAGTGAATGAAAGCAAGTAGCTTAAACCACAGAAACTGATTTTCTTGATATAAAAGTATTATTGGCATAATTACTGAGAATATATCAACAATTCATATTCAAGTTAAAAGATAATAAATCTGAAGGATTTCCTGCATTTAATCTATAAGAATTTTATCATTTTAGATAGGCGTCCTTTTAAGCAAAGAACATTATTCATTCATATAGGTATGGCTAAAACGTCAGATTTATTGATTTTATCTTTACAGTAACTCGACAATTCACAAAAAATGTCACATATTTGGCATATTGTATGAATTGATACGTATAACTTCATCGTAATAGATATACTTAATTTTTGTTCAAAATTTTATTATAAAATGGCGGGTAAGTGATTTAAATTCAAGTGAAGAGTTTCGTGATGCTAACATTTTTTCTCGTAGATCTATATATTAAGGACAGAAGTGAATACATACTAAAGCGAATGGTTCTTCTTCGTAATTGGGAAGCTCCAACTATATCGGACGTTAGGAAAAATTTTGGGGATGTTTTAGCTGAAGAAGTATTCCGCAATAGCGATGCTAACTTTAGGGAAGATTTTGGGCTTGAACCTCCATTGAAGGGGCCAATGGGCAGAGATCTATGGAGTTCTCCAAGTGATTTATTGATAGGCAAAGTTTGTATGAAGCCACCATATACTTCAAAACATATCAGAGCCTTAACTCACCAAGGTATTCTAGGTAAGAACATGAAAAATTTTCTTGATAATTTTATATAATCCTCGCATGAAATACAAATTATGTATGTATATATATATATATATATATATATATATATATATATATATATATATTATTATATATATATATATATATATATATATTATATATATATATAAATATATATATATATATATATATATATATATATATATATATATATATATATATATATATATATATAAATATATATATATATATATATATATATATATATATATATATATATATATATATATATATATATAAATATATATATATATATATATATATATATATATATATATATATATATATATATATATATATATATATATATATATATATATATTTATATATAATTATATATATATATATATATATATATATATATATATACGGGCGTGCGTACACTGCCAATTTACATTTCTACATTTAATAAAGCATCCGTATACGGACACTTTATGCATATCTACCATTATCGTCCACTATTGTCTGACAAAATTTTGCTTGACGCTATTTTGATAGCCATTGGTCAGAAATTATACGCTGGGTATATATTTTTAGTTCAACACTCTACTACTTGAGGGGCTGTCTGAGCCGGCGTATATTTTATAAATACCCATTCATTTATAATTGTTATTGTTATTGTTATAAGATATAGCAACACCGATTTTTATGCTTCATATTGTTCCAACGAATAGATGGAAGATTAACTATCTTCTTGATGGTACCTGAAGAGCTAAGTATCTCATCTATTTCTCAACAAATACCTACTGGTAAAAGATGAACGTGTTCATTCAGAATATTTTTGAAAAACAGGAAAACATCAAACAATTGAGTCATTATAATTTCCTCCTCTGCAATATTCCTGTTCACTAGTATAACTATTTCTTATTAATTTATTTACTGCTTTCATCGAAAAAATTGATTAAGTTTCCTTGATTTTAATTGATACGAATGAGGTTCACGCAAAGTTGTTATTAGTTGCTTCTATATATATAATCTTTGTAGTAGTTTTCTGAAAATTTTCGTTTTATAAAAAATGAACAAATATTTTCATTTCAACTATAATAGTGAACATCTTGCTGACTTGTCATGTTAACATTTATACCATATTTCACATGATCGAATTTAACTGTTAATATAGATCACATAAAATGATTAGCCTTGATAATTTTGATCATGAATTTGATGAGCTAATTATAGTCCAGGCAATGGGTAGGTTCTGACTTACAAAAGGTCAAGGACAGTTCTAATTTGGCAGATTTGTAAAATTCGGTGTCCTAATTAATATTCCGAGTTTGCGACCTTGGGCGACCGCCGCTCGCGCCGCCATATTGGAAAAATGGTACCAAAAACCAGTTTTTCGAGAATATCTTCTCTCCAGTGCTACCTAGGTCAAAAATAGTTATTAGAAAATTTATAGAGCATGCAATTTCCTGCAACTTTTGTATGAAATATTTTTCAATCAGATGAATAGTTCACGAGTTACAGCGGAGTCAAACTCAGGAAATTTCTACAATTCGCAAAATCTCTACAGTTTTTCTCGAAATTTCAGTAAATACCGATTACTTAGTACGTACTATCGTTTTTTACTCATTTCCGCACCACCATGAGGTAGATTAAGAGGCGCGTTTTTTAATGTGGTATCCCCAGTATGCCTAATCCACGATTCATTATTTACTCATGTCTTTTCTTTCGTTTCGATGCCCTAGATGGTCCAGGCTCGCTCATATCAATAGCTTCTTGCAAATTTATTCCCTCCTCTTCCGAGTTTTCATCTTCGTTGTCTTTTCCGACTTCCTGTGCCAATAATTTCGTTTAGGGCACCATTCTCGTCGTCGATGTTGTCTTCTTCTTCTCCTCCTGAGCCCGCAAAAATATCTGCGCTGTTTTCACACGCGTCTCCGTGGCAGCATGTGCAGATAACAGAAGATTTCAAGCCCGTTTTCCTACACCCACATGCTCGACCGCAACCCTTCTTGCACCTACACGAAATACATTTCAGGAGCGCTTCTGGTGTTGTTTCTACTGGAGTAAGCCCAATCTTGCTTCTTTCCCAACCCCATTGTTCTGGACTCTCGTGTATATCATACCAAGCCTGAACTTGGTGGTAGGTCCGAAGGGAATGTTGCCGTGAAGCTTTCCTTGTAGGGGGTAATGCAGCAAGATTGAATTTACTCTTCGTGACGGATCTTGCGAAATTTTGATAGCGTAGGGAGTCCAAAGTAATGGTGTTTTCCTTGGAAATACCGTAAAGAGCAATAAAAAAGCTTTCTCCCGCAGCAGCAATGACTTATATAGTTTGGCTTAAATATTCGTTCTTTTCGAGTGTTTTTATAAACTTAATTTTTCCTACGTTGAAAACAGAAGAAGTAGTGTCGCACCCGCTGAACGCATGCAAGAACAATATGTTTTCCGCCACTATTTCTCCGTACTGTAGACTTCGAGGAGAATACATTTTTTCAACAATTTTTCCTCTGCCTGGTTTGCGAAGGTAAACGTTTGGATGAGATCTCGCCAGTGCTGTTAGCAGGACGAGAAGATCGATATCTTCTCCTACTATGAATACGGAATCAAAAGATGCGGACATACTGATCGCCGTGTTAACAATCAATGTGTCAGCATCTTCTGTCGCGTGCTTTACTATGAAATTAGAATTTTCAAATTTTTTCTTTATCATCGAAATCAAGCGAATTTTATTTGTTTCGTTTGAGAAAAATCTTTCTTGTGAAACAACTATCTCCTGGAGCAGCCATAATGGATATACTCCGCTTGGCGTCTACCACGATACTAACACACTAACGTATTTCCCCCGAGCATGGACGGCAGATGTTCGTAAAGATTGGGGTCAGAGAGAGGGGATAGCAGACCCTCCAAGGGTCTTTTGTATTGGCCCCAACCGAAAGAATTTCTGACCTGCTCTGTTCTGAAGCCCTCTTCGCTAATATTCGTTTAGTGCTGAAAGAAAATCATAACAATGTAATCTAAAAGTTTTGTAAATGCCGTCAATTTGTTTGAAATGAATAAAAAAACGGTAGTACGTATTATGTAATCGGTATTTACTGAAATTTCGAGAAAAACTGTAGCGATTTTGCGAAGTGTTTGACTCCGCTGTAACTCGTGAACTATTCATCTGATTAAAAAATATTTCATACAAATGTTGCAGGAAATTGCATGCTCTATATTTCTTCTAATAACTATTTTTGACCTAGGTGGCACTGGAGAGAAGATATTCTCAAAAAACTGGTTTTTGTTCAAATTTTAAAAAAATATCGATTCTACGTGACTGAATTAACATACTACTCATCCAGCGTCTATTTCAAGAGTTGAAAAAAAAATATGAGCTTGGACTCATTTTATTCGAAATGTGGGAAAGTCATAACGGTGCACAGAAAAAAATAGAAAAGTTAATAATACGTGAAGATTAACAGCAAACGTGAATATTTTTAATTATTAAAAAAATATTATTTTGGGATTGAAATATTTTTTTTATTGAAATTTATTTTGACCATTGCTTTCAACAGATGACCTATAAGTTTTTAGAACTTTTAATTCAAAAAATTTCCGTTCGATTGTTACCAATTTTTCGTGAAATTTTTTTGCATTTCAATTAATAAAGATTATTGTTTTGAGAAATTCTCTTGAAATTTGATATTATGGTTCAAAGTAGTTCTCCAAATTTTTTAGTTATTGAAACAAGATATGGAGACACATTTTTGATACTAGAATTAATCATTCGCAAGTCTTTACAAGTTATGAATTTTCTAGTACCCATAATTAATTTGTTCAACAAATCAATAACTAACTGAGATTGAATTCTCGCACATCACTTGGTGAAACATCATAAAGAATAAAGTATAAACTTTAATATAAAAACACTTGGCTTATGTTTCACATATGTGAAACATAAGCCAAGTGTTTTTATTTTAAAGTTTATACTTTATTCAAATCAATAACTTTTTATTAGCATTCAGTGAATGAGTTCTATGTTACATTGAGGGTACAAACAAACAGGAACCTGCGACCAGCAGAACTCCGCCAGTAAGGCCGTTTTAAACCCTCATTTTTGTTCTTTTTTATACAATCCCTTGAACACCTAAGTCAATTTAAAAGAGAACTGCTTTCCAAATATTAACTCAATGCACGTACCAAATTTCAAAAATCTAACGCAATCGACAGAAACTGTTGAGGTTCTCAAAAATCTCCATAAAAGAGAGCGGGAGCGAAAAAAGCTTATACCTCAACAAGCCACTTTTGTCCCATCAAATCAAGCCACGTACACATTTTCAATCCTCTAACTTAATGTGGAGGGGTTTGGCGTTCAATAGTCCATAATTGTTTTCGTGGTGATTCACGCGCCTTTTTGTTATTGGCAAAGTTGAGAGCTTCTGTCACTCTTCGTTTCCGGCACTTGTTGAATGCGATGAGGTGCTGGCATCTAGCTCCAAAGAAAAAACGGATGTTTTTCCAAGCACGTTTACCAATAATTCTACTTAAGAGGTCAAGAGGTACCTCTTAGTATTGAGGTTTTAATGCTTACATGAAATTTCACACACGAACATTTTTCGCATACTGAAGCAAAAAAAAACTACAGAAAGTTGACGGGTTCTGATAGAATTCCATCTACTGTTAAGGGCAGATCCACCAGGAAGAGGCCAATTTACCCGACACACAAAGTATTCAAATCATCCAGATTAATTTTCACATTTCACCAATCAGAACATCGTTCTATCAGAAGGCGTTTCTAAACCGAATCACAATGTGTTTTCGATTATCTATGACTTGCAGTGGTCCACTCCAGCATTATGAGCTTTTGATTTTCTCGAGAGGTGCTGATCAACTGTTCGTCTATGAACAAATGAAGCAGAAATAACAAAAAAAGTATACCTTGTGGGGAATCGCAAATGGTAATTCTAGGATCAACATTTTTTTCAGTGTTTTGATAACCAAAAAATGAGAATTTTTCTGCATAGCTTCTTTTATATGGCAACATAAATTTTTCCGAGAAATTATATCGGTCTATTTGATTATAAAAATGTTTTGAAGCAAAAAGCACGCTAAAATTCAAATGAATGTTATAAGTTTATAAAGAAATAAAAAACTAACTTTTCACAGGCTGCAATAAAAACCTATTGAGTAAACGCGTTTCGTCATAACATTGACTTCATCTCATACTAAACTATGGTATTACAAAATAATCTATACGAAAATTGAATAACAGAGGGGTTCCTAGCGAAACTAAATAACAATAAGCAATTCATTCGGAGTTATTAGTATGTACATTGAACAGATTAAGGAGAGGAGAAGGGTTTACTTCAATTTGGTCGTTAACTATTTTTCCGGAATTTTTATATTTATAGATGTATAGGGATTCCCAACAGTTGGTTTTATGGAGACTATTTTCTATTTGTAATATATTATAATTGTGATTAAAGGTATGGTTTTCTTGAATAAGATGGCACGCATAATTAGAGTCAGTTTTCTGCTTAAAGGAGGGTCCACACTTGCTATGTAACACTGCTATATAGCAAAGTTATATAACATGTTACATAGTTTTTGGTCATATTTAGCAAATTTCGCTGCAATATAACTTGCTAGATCCGTACGTAGTCGGTAAAGATCAAAAGATGTTGTGCAACACTGCTATTGGAACATAAACAACACGTCCAGACTTGCTAAATTTGTACTTTAACTACTGGTGTTTTCAGAGACGCGCGCGAAGGGGAAGCGTCTTGGGTATCGTATTTTGATTCTGTATAGTAGTATTTGGTTGTGAGCTGATATTGATCTATTTATTCACATAATTGTCAATAATAATTATTAATTGAGTGGAGCAAAGAAAAGACGTGCCAGCTAATTGAATTATATAGAGACCATATAGAGTTATGGGATACCCGACGTCCCTTATTTAAAGTTAAACAAAAAAAGCATGATGCATGGATGGAAATTGCAAAAGTATGAATTTGGAAAAAGAAGAAGTTGAGAAAAAAATGCGTTGTCTAATAGGCCAGTTTCAGAGGGAACTAAAAAAAACCAAATCGGGTGCTGGCTTAGATGAAGTGTATGATTCCAAATGATTTGCTTTTAAATTATTAATGTCAGAGCTACTCATCCTACAAAAATTTTTACAACTCCCCTTGTATTCTAATCCCCAATTCGGCAGGGCGCCATCGTCCCTTTTCAGATCTTATAGTAATTGAGTTCCACTGTATCTAGATCTTGCTTGTAGGCTACGACGAACCCAAAATCGCCTTTTTCGCGAATTTTTTTTTTTTACTTTCTTCAAAAATAATTACGCACGCCGCTGCTGCCAGCAGAGCGTCTCTCTCGCAAAAAGGATTCATGATTACTAAAATTATAATGTGGACACCACTTGCTATTCTTAACATGTAACAAGTAACATGTTAAATAGCAATGTTATGTAACATGTCACTAAGTGTAGATCCTCCTTAATATAGCTGCGTTGGTGTTCGTGTATTCGAGTTTTTAAATTTCTAATTGTACGATATATTATCGAGTTATATATATATATATATATATATATATATATATATATATATATATATATATATATATATATATATATATATATATAGAATTTTTTTTAAAATCAATTTTCCAATGCTATTGTAGGTTTTATAAGAAACTTTGAAATTTTGTTTATGAAAAAACAATTTCAGGTTTTCGGAAGGTTTGCGCAAGTATGTTAAACTGTTAAATACTCTACTTTTCTCGGATATAAGTGGGTAAACTTCTGAAATTGCCGTTTTGTATTGAATGAGGCTGTCAATCATATTGGGTGAATAACCATTATTTACTGCCATTTGTTTAATTATATGCAATTCCTTTCGAAAATTAGCTTCGGACAACGGAATTTTGAAAAGCCTATGGCTAATTTATGTGAACAAGGGTGTAGTGATGTGTTATGAATTATAATATCTGTATGAGATGGTTTGTTAAAAATTGAAAATTCGTGTTTGTTGCTATTTCATTCCAACCTGTGAAAAGTTAGTTTTTTATTTCTTTATGAAGTTATGAATATGAACTTTCACCAAGTAAATGCCAATTCAATTCAAATGTTATAAGTGTTATTTTTTTCCAAAAGTTCGAAAACATTTTTTTGTTATTGTTGAAACAATGAAGTACAGAAAGTTTTGCTTCAAAAATCAGTGAATATTTTTATATTACCTAATTCTCATAATAATATGAAAGTAATAAGCAGCAGAGGTCCAGTACTAAGGTCATATTTTCCGCTCATTTTTGTTTTTCTTCAAATAAAGAAAATTACTCCCTAAGTTAATCTATAGGGGCTGAAAAAAAAACAAAAATTTGAATACCAGCAAAAACATATGAAATTTGAATTCCACAAATACTACCTCTCTAATATCAACAGGATTCACGTACAAATGTTCATCATTTCAACTGCATTTGGAGTGGCAGCAGGGTTGCGCAAAATACTCAACATTGATAGAACTTTCAACATAAAAACGGTGGCGATGAAAAACACTTGTTAAAACTACATTGTACACTTTTCTAACGTAAACTCAATTTACGTTTCGAATTTTAACCTTCTAACTCAATCAGCAGAAACTGTGGCGCTATCTAAAACTTCAAAAACCGCGGGAGAACCTGAAATCCCTAAATTAAAATGATTTCGGTTGAGGAGCATAGTTAAAACAACTATAGTGCACTTCCCCAACAACAATTCAACCCACTTAAGAAATTCCAACCTTTTAACTCAATCTGGATGAGATGTGGATTAGAGCAATCATTCAAAGAAAACTAAAAAAAAATCTACTTTAAAATTGGAGACGACCAGGGACAATAATTTATACCGCTAGAGGACACTTCCTTAGAATCAACTCAATCTTAGTTAAAATGTTCAACCCATTTTGGAGGTGGTTTAGGTTTGCAAAAATCCTCAAAAAACCTCCAAAAAGGAGGGTGAATTTTGCATACGTTGTAAATAATTAATTTTCACTTTTTTTGCACTTAGTTTGAAACATTTTTAGTCGTGCATCTCCCCCACAAAGTGCTAAAAGTTTAAAAATGCCAAAATTTTGACTCAATAATTTTTCAATCTTTTACAAAAGTAACTTATCAAATTTTTTTTCATATTTTCCTCATTTGATCACAGTGAGTAAGTATTTCAAATATTTTCGTTTATCTTAGAGAAAAACTTTCTCACTCGACGATTTTTTATAATAAATTCTTCATCTTACAGATGAATTGAAAATATATACATTGTTTATACCTTGAAGCTTGTAGCGCAATCAATCGTGATAATCAAAAAATTGAAAATTATTTTGTTTTACTCAAAGTGTTTTTTTGATACCTTCTTCGTATCTGAGAATGTTTCAAAGCGGCTACTTCAGCTTCAATTATGTTGCTCCAGTGATAATTCATAATTAAAAGATGAGAGCAATTGGAAATATGGCAATGTTATATATTCTTCATAATCTCATTATGTATGGTTCTAAGTTCTAGGTTCTAAGTCTGGGCGTAATAACTTTCAAAGCTTTTGATTAATAACTATTTCTGACAGAATATCATTTACAGATTCATTCAATACTATAAATAATTATAATGAAGAGAAATCATCGTACGATTTCGAAAATCGACTACGGGAGGCTTCTCTCCGTTCCAAATTTTCCACATAATTTATTCGTTTGTGAGTCAAATTGAGTATGGTAGACGGCATCTCTCATAACTGCTACACAATGAAATACGGCAACATCGCAGGACACTCTATTAGCTACGAAATGAACACTTTCCTCTTTTTAGGATGCCCTTATGTCATAGCGGGCGCTCTATGAGTGACAAACGCCAGATCGTCGAAAGATTATCAGCGACAAAAAAAAATTCGACATTAAACTTTATTGTTCACATAGATATCAAACAATAAATCAATATCACAAAAGTAAATCGAACTCTAAGAAATAAAAAGCCCAGCATTATATATATATATATATATATACATATATATATATATATATATATATATATATATATATATTTATATATATACAGGGTGTCCCATAAATAACACGCCAGAGTGACACTGGAGGTAGATTGGATTCCGGTCAATCAGATAACATCAACATGACCTCAGCAAAAGTTTTCTGGTTTTTGAGATATTGCCACTCTTATGTTTTTTTGAAAAATCTATACTTTTTGGTCATTTTCTCGCCTGTTTTGAATATAAAAAACTTCTAACTCATGGTTTTTTCTTCTTGTGCTATCATCAATATATGGTTGAGACAATCGACCTATCATTTCATTAAAAACTAGCTCGCTAACCTCAAAAAAAAAAACAAGTTGTTTCAATATAATTTAAATCCGTAAACCTTAAGTAAAGTTTGACTATTTACTGTGAAAAAATATTGTACCAGACAGAATCAGCAAATGATCTTAAAAACTGGCCTATTTAATGCTCTTTCGAAAACGGTATAACATTTGTAGTTTTTTTCTTTCAAAAGTCTGAAAATTCCAATTTTTGTCATTGAAGTCGTGCTACTTGCGAAATACACTGCGCCGCAAATTTAACGCATACATCAAATATTTCCTAAGTTTTGACTGAATATTTTCGCAGGCGGTGATCCGATTTGAATAAATTCTTCCCCAAATAGTAGCTTCGTTTTTTGAGGAAATGTAATAGGTTATAAGATGATAAAAACAATGAATAGTGTTTGAATAGCGACATGTTTTCTACGTCCAAGTTTGCATCCTTCTGCGGGCAATATCGGATAGCTCAGGCAGAAAAAAAATAAACGGTGTTATAATCGATGTCTACTGAGTAATTTGTTTTTTCAATCGTCTGTTTATCTTGAACCACTCGAAAGATATTTATGTTTTTATAACCGCTCACACTTTTCCAACGAAATTTTTTAAAACTGTTTTGTTAACTTGTGAAGGAGACTGTGCAAACGAAATTACATTAAAAGTAGACAAATTTGTTTATTTATTTTGAATTGATTGGGCCGATACACGATGTTAATTAATAAAGATATTAAAACAATGGTTTATAAAAACAATATACATATTTATTTATTAACTGAGATTGAATTCTCGCACATCACTTGGTGAAACATCATAAAGAATAAAGTATAAACTTTAAAATAAAAACACTTGGCTTATGTTTCACAATATAAAAAAATCTTTAGATACTGTACTTAGCAGTAATAAAAAGTCAACATGTTTCGAGCTATGAACTCATTATCAAGACTGACTACAGGAGAGTATTGCATCGTAATTTATAAAACAGACAAAAGCAAAGGTGATACCTGAAAATCAATTTGTTCGTTTACAATGGGTAATTGACTATTATGGGCGGAACTTATTTCGAGAATTTCGAGAAGGTCAAGACGTTTACCCTTGTTACCTGAATGTAACAATTTGGTTTTGTTGAAATCCAGGAAGTGATTGAATTTTATACAATGTTCAGAGAAGCCAGTGGTATTTTTGTTTTGTAAAATTGACTTTTTATGTTCTTCAACACGAATATTTATATTCCTTCCTGTCTGTCCAATATAGAAAGCAGGACATTCGTCGCAAAATATTTTGTAAATACCACTGTTTTCTCCGATGTTAGATTTTTCTTTATTATTGACCAAGAATGACTTCAAGTTTCTTTTATTTGTACAAATTGTTTTAACGTTATTTTTCGATAGTCTGTTACAAATTTTGCTACTCAAATTAGGTACATAATTTATTGGGAAGTATTTTTGTTCTTCATTAATAGTTTGCGTGGGGTATATTGAATGCAACAGATACTTTCTTCGTTTTTTCCCAATGAGCTTGTCGATAAGACTTTCATTGTAACCGTTATTGATGGCTAATAATTTAATTGTATTAACTTCAGTTTGAAAATTTGTTTCCGATAATGGAATCGTGAACAACCTATGTATGAACGAATGAAAAGCACTGAGTTTTATTTTAATGTGTTGGTTACTGTCGCTGTGAATTAAAGTATCTGTGAAGGTTGGTTTTCTATAAATGCTGAAAGTAAGAGAATTCAAATTCCTAGCAATCTGAACGTCTAAGAAATTCAAGGTACCGTTTTCGTTTTCTACTTCTTTTGTAAATTGAATCGAGTTGTAGAAAGTATTTATATATTTAAGGAAATTATCTAACTGCCTATCTGTACCGGTCCAAATACAAAAAATATCATCTACATAACGTCTCCATAATAAAACGTTAGTAATTAAATTATTATCAGTATTGAAAATTTTTTCTTCTAAGTTATTCATATAATACAAATGCAGAAATAACAATAATTTAGAATTAAAAACTATAAAACAGTTGAGATCAAAAATTCAAGATAATAATTTGGTTATATGCAAAGCGGACAAAGGAAATACTGTAACTATCATAGATAAAAATACCTACATTGAAAAATCTGAAATCCTATTTAATACAGATAAATTCTCAAAACTTAAAATAGATCCCACTAAAAAAGTCCAAAACGAAATAAAATCATTCATCAAGAATAGTAAAATCCTATTTTCAGATATTAACACTTTTTTCTTAACTTCCATGAACCCACGTACCCCGGTTTTATATACTTTACCAAAAATACATAAAATTGATTGCCGATGCGTCCAATAGTATCTTATATTAACGCTCCTGCGTATAAATTATGTCAGTATTTGAATAAGAAATTACCCACCTTAATTCAATTCAATCCGGAGTATAGCATCAAAAATTCTATTCAGTTAGTTAATCATCTTAAGAATATCAAAATTCCTTTAAATGCTAAATTAATTTCATTTGACGTTATCAACTTATTTCCTTCCACGCCAACTCAAGAAGTTAAAAATATTGTTGAGCGATATCTAGAGATGAACCCAAATTTAACAACTCAAGCAGTCAACGAAACAATGTCTGCCTTAAACTTATGTTTGAAACAGAGTTATTTCAAATTTAATAATATAATATACAAACAAGAAGACGGATTGCCCATGGGATCACCGTTATCGCCTTTGTTGAGTGAAATTTTCATGAATAACTTAGAAGAAAAAATTTTCAATGCTGATAATAATTTAATTACTAACGTTTTATTATGGAGGCGTTATGTAGATGATATTTTTTGTATTTGGGCCGGTACAGATAGGCAGTTAGATAATTTCCTTAAATACATAAATACTTTCTACAACTCGATTCAATTTACAAAAGAAGTAGAAAACGAAAACGGTACCTTGAATTTCTTAGACGTTCAGATTGCTAGGAATTTGAATTCTCTTACTTTCAACATTTATAGAAAACCAACCTTCACAGATACTTTAATTCACAGCGACAGTAACCAACACATTAAAATAAAACTTAGTGCTTTTCATTCGTTCATACATAGGTTGTTCACGATTCCATTATCGGAAACAAATTTTCAAACGGAAGTTAATACAATTAAATTATTAGCCATCAATAACGGTTACAATGAAAGTCTTATCGACAAGCTCATTGGGAAAAAACGAATTAAGTATCTGTTGCATTCAATATACCCCACGCAAACTATTAATGAAGAACAAAAATACTTCCCAATAAATTATGTGCCGAATTTGAGTAGCAAAATTTGTAACAGACTATCGAAAAATAACGTAAAAACAATTTGTACAAATAAAAGAAACTTGAAGTCATTCTTGGTCAATAATAAAGAAAAATCTAACATCGGAGAAAACAGTGGTATTTACAAAATATTTTGCGACGAATGTCCTGCTTTCTATATTGGACAGACAGGAAGGAATATAAATATTCGTATTGAAGAACATAAAAAGTCAATTTTACAAAACAAAAATACCACTGGCTTCTCTGAACATTGTATAAAATTCAATCACTTCCTGGATTTCAACAAAACCAAATTGTTACATTCAGGTAACAAGGGTAAACGCCTTGACCTTCTCGAAATTCTCGAAATAAGTTCCGCCCATAATAGTCAATTACCCCTTGTAAACGAACAAATTGATTTTCAGGTATCACCTTTGCTTTTGTCTGTTTTATAAATTACGATGCAATACTCTCCTGTAGTCAGTCTTGATAATGAGTTCATAACTCGAAACATGTCGACTTTTCATTACTGCTAAATACAGTAACTAAATATTTTTTATATTGTGAAACATAAGCCAAGTGTTTTTATTTTAAAGTTTATACTTTATTCTTTATGATGTTTCACCAAGTGATGTGCGAGAATTCAATCTCAGTTATATATATATATATATATATATATATATATATATATATATATATATATATATATATATATATATATATATATATAGATATATATATATATATATATATATATATATATATATATATATTTATATATATATATATTCATATATATATATATATATATATATATATATATAATATATATATATATATATATATATATATATATATATATATATATATATATATATATATATATATATATATATATATATTTCAATTTCCAATTCTTGTAGTCTATCGTCATCTGAGAGCGTTCATACGTTATAAGTTATTACGTTGCAATAAACATACTTCTAATTCTCGCCAGGTCATTCTTCAAATGGTAGCCGGGTTCAACCCGCGAATTCTTCGCACCCTCTGTCGTCCTCTTTGTCCGATCGATACCGTGGTCGGAGAGAATACGACTGCCGGGGACTGAGGGCCTTAATACTCTATAATGCATTGTTAGTTCATGGGGAGTTCTTAGCTTTAATGCACCGCGTTGGCCAGTCGTCTTGGTGCATGGAGGTAGTTCCACTTATGATAACTGTGTCCGCCACCGTTGGCTCCTGTTTGGAGCTCTTCCGCTGCCGAACTACGTTAATGCGCCACCTTCGCAGTAACTTGTGACTCTTCCGCTCTTCTAGACGTTGATTATAATCATGTCTCGTCTCGTTGGCCGTTTTTTCACCTGTTACCCTAGGCAGGGACCCTTACTGGGTGCTGCCAACAGGGTCAGCTGGACCCAGGTTTTTTAAAGAGGTTGTTACTCCTCCCCCTCCTCCTTTTGCATCCTGGCTTGGGACAGGCAATGGCGGAGTTGGAAATTGAAATAAATGAGGTAAAATGGGACATAATCGGATTATGTGAAGTCAGACGCACAGGTGAAGGCATCGTAAAACTAAACTCTGGCCATATACTATATTATAAAGGACACGAAGAGCGTAAAATAAATGGAGTAGGATTTTTAGTTAATAGACGACTCACCCAAAACATAACACAATACAATAGCATATCAGATAGGATTGCATACATAATAGTCAAGTTAAACAATTCCAAAAACATCAAGATCATACAGGTTTACGCGCCGACGAGTGATTACGAAGAGGAAGACGTAGAATTGTTATATGAAGAACTAACAGGGTGCCTCCAAAATAACACTACAAGTTACACATTAATAATTGGAGATTTTAACGCTAAAATTGGTAAACGGCAAGATCGGGAACAATCTGTAGGAGATTATGGAATAGGTCAAAGAAATGAAAGAGGTAACATGCTATTAAACTTTGCAGAAACGAATAACTCATACATTATGAACACCTTTATCAAAAATTGATTGAACGAGACTCGGGTAACAGGAGTGCAGCAGTCTGGAAAGTAGTTGATGAGCAACTGGGACGTAGAAAGAAAAGAGGTTCTATTGCCTTGGATATTGAGGGATCCTCAACAGCCGTGGCATCGGAGGTGGTTGAGAAGTTTGCCGAATAATTTTCTACTTGTGGTGAGCGCATAGTTGCTCGGGAGTTCGGTTGTAACTTGTCCTTGCCGCCTACTTTTTCCTCCTCGGTAATGGAGTCCATATTTTTATTGGCTGTGAGTGAGGAGGATATACTGGGTTATATAAAGAGAATTAAATATACGAGTGCTGTGGGAGCTGATGGCTTTAGCCCGGCTACACTTAAGAATATTGTTGGTTCTATAGGGCCACTCACGAATTTGGTGAATCGCTCAATCACGGAGGGAGTGTTTCCGGAGATATTCAAGCTATCGGTTACAGTTCCGGTTCCAAAAAAGGGAGACCCTATGAATATTGAGAACTATAGACGTATATCCCTTTTGAGTAGTATTTCCAAGGTTCTAGAGGCTGCCATGTATGATCAGATCGTTCATTTTGTAGAGTCTCGGGGCTTGATATCGCACAGTCAGCATGGTTTCAGGAAGAATCACTCTACCGAGGGAGCAGCAATCGAGCTTTTCGATTTTGTTCATGCTGAACTTGATGAAGGAAGAATTGTGGTAGTGGTGTTCTTCGACCTCAAGATGCCATTCGACCTAATGGACCCCGAAATAGCGTTGCTAAAGTTTAAGAGACTAGGACTTCGCGGAGTCTGCAGTAACTGGTTGAGAACATATCTCAATGATCGGAGTTTGAGTGTCAGAGTTGATGGTGTTTATTCAACGAAAAGAAGAAGTCCGATGGGGGTTTCTCAGGGATCTACGCTTGGGCCACTGCTATTCTTATTTTTTATTAACGATCTGGCTGATTTTATTAGTTTGGGCAAAAGTGTCCTCTACGCAGATGACGAAGATAGTGGTATCGGGGGATGATGTTCGTGAGGTTTCCGCTCGTGTTGAGAGAGTGTGTGACTTGATGGAGCAATGGTGCCAAAGGAATAGACTGATATTGAATAAATATAAGACAACATTCATGAATTTTCATATCAGTAATCCATTAGATAACACTGATACCATACATTTTGCACAGGAAGTAAAATATCTGGGTTTCATTGCGGACGCTCGACTGCGGTGGGATTCGCAGCTTCAACATGTTTGTAAGTAGTTAATACTAAGAGAGAACTAATCCACAATGGCGGCCATCGAGGTGGGGGGACCTTTCCGTCTACGTCAAATCGATATTCAAGATGGATGCTATGACGTCATGGGGCCTGGGGGCCCTCTGTCATCTAATATAGACGCTCCTTCTCCTCGATCCTGACCTGGGGGGCCCTGACTATCTCTCTCTCTCTCTCATGAGGGTCCTCTCACTCCTTCTCATCGATCCTAACCCTAGCTGAAATATTAATAAATGAAAAAAGCTGTGTTGGGATTCGAACCGTAGAATTTGTGCACCAGAGTCTAGTACTCAGACCGGTCATCCATCAACCTATTGTTATAATTAGGATTGAGCGAGTGATATAACTAACTTGCGCAGAGAGGATTCCGTAAACCTTGAATCATAGATATCTCAGTCATACGTCATCCGATCTGTTATTCGTAACTGTCAAATGTCATCTTGATATCTCGGAGCATAGAACTGTAATACGTTAAACATTTAAATTTTGAATACAATTCCAACGCCCTCCCCTCTGTTGGTGAGATTGTGAATGATGAGAATACAGTGACCTGTCATACACGATCCACCATCTGTTGACCAGGTTCTGAATGACGATTATACAGTGATCTGTAAGATCGTTAGTTTTTTTTTTATGTTGCTATTAATAGAGACCCAGAGAACTGAAATTATTTATGAGGGATTCTTCATGGGGCCCACCGATCCCCGCGGAGTCTTCATGTGGGCCCCCAGGAGTCTTCATGTAGGTTCAGGAGATTGAAATTATATGATATATATATATATATATATATATATATATATATATATATATATATATATATATATATATATATATATATATATATATATATATATATATATATAGGAATGGAGGCCCCCCATGGAGGCACCGGTCCCCCAGGAGTCTTCATGTGTGTTCAGTAGATTATATGATATATAGGACCGTAGGGGAACAGAAATTTTTTGGTAAATAGGAGACCGTCTTCGTAGATTTGGATATCAAATTACATACATACAAAATAGTTATTTTCTTAGAAATTCATTTCCATTTTGATATATATAAAATATAATCCCGTTCGAACGAAAACGGAATGAGTCATATCAGCTGGGAGACGGAAACTGTGTATATAGGAGACAGTCTTCGTAGAATTGAAGTCGGTGTCAGCGAATTCCTAGTAAATGAATTAATTAGATATAGGTCAATATTTCGTTCTATAGAATTTCAGCATCAGCGTTTTATGAATCATGTAAGGGGGTCCATACATAGTCAATCTCGATCCCGTTCAGGATTTAATCATTTTGAGACCAGATCTGTCAATCTAACTAGTACATTATCAATCTGAATCACCGATCTCGATCGAGATTGACTGTGTACGATCTCCCTTAAGAACAACAAAGGAATTTCTATATGCTTATTCAACATTTTTCAACCGTTAGCCGTGTGCAAAATCCCTCCTCCACTAAAAACTTCCTTCTAATAATTCTATATGTTGAAATTTTTCTTATTAATTTCATTCCAACTTCAAATTCATTCGAAGCAGCATCGTTAAACTTTCGATCTAACCGTTTGGGTGTGTCTTCCTGGCTTAGTGAAAATCAAGTAAGTTTTTATTTTTGAGTTATACTTCAGAACGTTATTTAATATTTTTTAATTTGTTTTAGAGATGGATTTATTAGGAAAATTGAACAAAGTTTCATTCCTAGAGAGGAAGCCAAAGAAGAAGCTATCCGATCTGATTATCGAGGAGCCCTACAGAATATACGAGGCAAAAATAATTACGTCTCAGTTCGGAGATTCAGTACTTCTAGACTTGGGTGAATACAATGTCTTTTTACCGAAGAGAGTGACTGAAGAATACAGACCTTATATAGGGGAGATTACAACAGGAGAATATTCCATCGTATCCAAGGGAACATTGGAAACCGGAAAAACCCATCCAGCTACAATATTTAAACTTATTAAAAACTAGGTAAATATTTTTTAAATAGATTTCTTGTTCAATGAAATCTAAAACAAGAACCCTGTTACTTACAAGTACGATTAATAAATTTTTTTAAACTCATGGGTTTCAATTAATAATGTTTCGTTTTCCCTCTCAATGATTCTTATATAAGATTGAGATTTAATGTTATCTTCATTCATATGTACTAAAAATTATTCTGCTGAATATCTCATAATAAAATATCCTATTGTTCATTAGAATAGTACATAAATTAGAACAAGGTCAATTACTCACACGTTATATACATGCTTATTTCATCATATTAATTTAACTATGTACCTGAAAAAATAGTGTGAATTTGAACAGTGTAAAAACTTTCTCATGATAATTATTAAAGAAATCGAGCATAGGATTTTTCCTACCACTATTATACATATCGTTTGATTAATATAAAATTAAAAAAAAAAATTAACAGTCTCTTGTATTTCTTATACAAAAATTCTTAGAAAAAATAACCTGGTGAAATATAAGCTATATATATATATATATATATATATATATATATATATATATATATATATATATATATATATATATATATATATATATATATATATATATATATATATATATATATATATATATATATATACTTAATTCATGAGAGGTGTTCAAAATAGAGTGAAATAAATATCAAATTTCATATACATTTATTTATTATACAAAATTTTCCTTGTCTATATCATTTAATATTTTATTCTTGTTATACAACAAAACATTCTAATATGATGTAACTGTTCACTGAAGAACTAATTTTACAGAATTCAGTTATGAGTTCTTCAGATGATTTATCACTTCCGTTCCTAGATGCTTCCCTGATTACTTCCAGAAAATTCCTATAGTAGTATGGAAACTTTTGATTTTTTAACATTTCGATTCTACTAGAGATTATATCGTTCAATTGAATGATTTTCTCTACGTCATCGTTACTGAAGAATAGAAAATTACCCCACTTGGATATGCTCAACGTTGAATTATCCCATGATCGCACTATTTCAACACCAGAATTATTATTGGCATCCTCATTTTGAAGTTTTGAAATGAAGGTATCCCATTCCCAGTTATCGAAGGAAATTACAGCTTCGTTACAGGTGAACTTGATTGAAGGTATAAAGTTTCGGACTGAACTTATACCACAGTCAATATGTAGAATACTCGGTCCAAGACCACAATTTATTTCGATTTGGAAGTGTCCATTTAACAGAAAATTCGTCTCATTCTTGATATCCTCATCGTACATCTTCACTATACGATTCAGTTCAGCATCGAAAATTCCATCAACGTCGTCATCATAGTCATCGATAAAACCACTGTCTTGAGACATTATGATACTTCAAACTTCAATACTCAACTGTGAACTTGTAGTTTATTCGTAGAGTGAAGATCCTGTTCCTTATCCACTCTCTCCCCCCTCAACCCTCTAACCAAAAACCTTATCTCCTCTCTTATGTTTTTCAACTAAAGAAATAACAGATTATGACTAATCTACATTCAAAATATTATACAAGTCGAGACTTGTCAAAATTGTTGAAACCACTCATTTATTTTTCATGATTTTTTTCTCTCACAAATATATATATATATATATATATATATATATATATATATATATATATATATATATATATATATATATATATATATATATATATAAGATATTTTTTCATGATTGAAATCTGCGAACGTGAGTCATGTTTCAAAAGTGAGGATATCGTTGAACTCATACGAAAATTAAGGAAAAAATAAAACAGTTACTCCCTTGTCACTACAGGGTGAAATATCAAAGCGCTTGACTTACAGAAAAAATAACAGAGGTTCTCCTACCACATATATATATATATATATATATATATATATATATATATATATATATATATATATATATATATATATATATATATATATATATATATATATCTATATATTCAAGATAGCGAAACACGGTATTGTAATTCGGAACCTGATCAACAGAGGGCGTTCCCAGTTGGTTTTTGAACAAGTCATCCACAACGGCTACCGAACGTCTTCGATGAGAACTAGGATTGAAACCCTCGTTCTCAACGAAGTCGAACGACTTTCATCGAAGTCGTTAACGGCTTCGATGAAAGTCGTTCGAAAGTCGTTCGAAAGTCGTTGAAAGCCGTTCGAAAGTCGTTGAATGTCGTTAACGACTTCCGATGAGAACGAGGTTGGAACCCTCGTTCTCAACGAAGTCGAACGACTTTCATCGAAGCCGTTAACGGCTTCGATGAAAGTCGTTGAAAGCCGTTCGAAAGTCGTTGAATGTCGTTAACGATTTCGATGGGAACGGGGGGTTCCAACCCCTTCGGGAACCCTCGTTCTCATCGAAGACGTTGGATAGCCGTTGTGAATCTGTGATCTGTCAGAACGCTCTCTGTTGGTAGGGTTTCGAATTACAATAATACCGTGTTCCGTCATCTTGAAACGCTTCCCTATCGGTCAGGTTTCTAATTACGATAATCTAGTCATAATTCAGTTCATGGAGCTGGTCCCCTATCGGTCAGGTTTCTAATTACGATAATCAGCCATCTTGGAAGATGACTGACATACAGAGTGAAGGAGGAATTCTTTAGTTTATAGAGGTTACGATTTGTAAGTTATGTCGTCACACCTGCACCAATGATTCAACTTTTTAATATATATATATATATATATATATATATATATATATATATATATATATATATATATATATATATATATATATATATATATATATATAAATTTTTTCATGATTGAAATCTACGAACGTTAGTCATGTTCCAAGAGTAATCGTTTGACTTATACGAAATTTAAGGAAAAAATAAAACAGTTACTCCCTTGTCACTACAGGGTAAAATATCAAAGCGTTTGACTTATATGAAATTTTAGAGACACTTGTTAGACAGAAAAATAACAGAGGTTCTCCTGCTTATATATATATATATATATATATATATATATATATATATATATATATATATATATATATATATATATATACACACACACATTATGAATCTGTTTACTGATCTAAATTCATGAAGGTGTATTGTTGGTTGCATAAATTAGGTACCTTTCCTATTTTGTTGAATCAAGAAATAAAGAACGAAATAATTTACAATCACTTTATTCAACCATAGTATATATTTAATATATATATATATATATATATATATATATATATATATATATATATATATATATATATATATATATATATATATATATAAACAAAACATTAATACAGTATAGATAAAACAATATAATTTTACTCATCAAGACATACAAAAAAATATTATTAAATTTTCCACATATCTCTCTCTAGCCTGTATGTAAATCAATATCGCTGTTTTCGTCATCGGAATCAATTAATCTGTCTATGGAAAGTTTCAGTTTTTTACCCTCTTCATTTTTGTATATCCTAAAAACTTTATGATTGTATTCCGCCTGACACCAAAAATCTTTTATTTGATATAAGAAGGATATATCTCCAGGCGGCATAAATAAATCATACTGACTCTTCATTATTTTGAATTTTGTACTATAGTTATAGTGTTTGAACCAAATTAATAATTTTTTGTAACAGTTTCCGCATATAATTAAATTAAAATCCCCAATTCTGTAATAGTTGTAGAAAACATAATGCCACTCTTGGTCATAGATATCATCCCTACCACGTTTTCTAAAAAATCTACTTTTATCTTTCTCATTCTCTTTTACAATGAATTTCCATTTAATTGAACTGAATTTTTCTAATAACTCTAAAGTTAGGAGTTTTGGAAGACCTAATTTAAGTATGTCACAAAAAGACTTGATATTTTCGATAATTTTTTGAATGGAAAATTCTTGAAGAGAAATTAGAGGTATGCTTTGGCCTTGATGATCCATAGTCTCTCTCTAGAACAAAAAAAATAATTAAAGTGAATAGTGACCCCATGGTAAAGTATCGAACGACGATGGAATTAAATAACGTTTATCGTCGTGGGGACTTAACCCTATTTTACTTTGTTCTATGGAATACAGTGTATGGGAGTAGGATCTGATTGAATTTTGATTAATGACTTTTTCGTCCTTCTCTCGCAAACAACGTACATAATCCTCGAAAGTTATCTTATTTCTAACAACATACGATCTAACACCCTTAGATTTTTTCGTTATTTTACCCCCCTGAACTTTGAAACTGTACATTTTGGATCGGAGGCCTGCAAAATGAGTAATTATTTTACCGTTCACTTCATCTTTCATTAGACCAGGGACTTTTTTGTTTAGCAAAGGAATTTGATAGGGGTTGTCTGGAGCATAGTCAGAAGTATCGAAATGAGTATGACAGTTTTCTTTAATAATTTTGTACGGATCACAGTTTAGCTCATATATAAAAGCATCCGTGTCTACATATTGGATTTTACAACCCCCTGGGGGTGCTTTCGACAACATAAAATCATAATGAAAATCGTACATAAAAGTTTTCGAAATATCTAAAATAGTCATGCCGATATACAGAGGTTTATTGAAGAGTAATTCGGACTTTTTCATTTCGATTGCCATCATATCCTCTCCAAAAACAAGTCGATTATGAAATCGGGGGGAGGAAATGAGATTTCTAGCTCCGTAACGACCCTCATATTTATTTACTAACCGAATTACCCTGTGTAATCGAATGTTCTCCATCGTTTTACCAAAAACGGCATTATTAGCAAGTTTAAATTGATTTTTCTGGAACGTAGTGGTAGCTTTTGTTCTTAGATCCGTATTCAGATCTATATAGGGTTTCAGCCATGGACTCTGTTTGAATTTCAGCGCCTTGTGAACCTTTAAAAGAACCAAACCTGCTTTTAATGCCTGTTTGAGATTCCTATAGTGAATCACGTAATTTCTCTTATTGAACAGGGTACACAATAGCTTTTTATGTTCTCCTCCTTCTGGAGGGGTGAGGTGTTCACAGCAAAATGGTAGATCTTTATGAAGATCGTGTAATTTCGGGGGATAATCCATGTCTACCTCTAGTATATAACCTTCGGGAGAATCGTCAGGTATTTTAGTTACATCTATATCGGTATTTTCACACCATTCGAACCCTCCATATGGTAAAAATTGTCCCATGGTATACCCATATAAATTATTCATATCGATGTAAAAGATATATTTTGTAGGTTTACTTGGATCAAACTCATTCATACGAGGATTATTAGCTTCTGAAAATCTATTCATGCAACACGAAATACCCCCACGTATACCTCTCTCGATAAACATAATCATATCTATGTCTTTTAGAAGTTCCAAGCGACATTTCGTATATTTAAGCATACAGGACCATGTGTATGAAGGTAAAGTATTGAACCAAATTGGATCGAGATTATAGGTTTTTGTAGCCGTTTCCCTAAAATTTTCCATTACATCTGCGAGCAACATTATATCGGTTTTCATATAGAGGTCACTGTACTCGCCTAGTGTTTGAATATTAAAGGTTTTCCACACTTTTTGAGCATGACGGTAACTTTTCTCGCTAATATGAGAATCGGTGAGTTTATTGTAGAATTTTTCGATGGTAGGAAGTGTTGGATCGTTAAGTTTATCGAAATCGGTTATATAGTCGTAGGGAAAGACACCTTTTTGGGTAAGAAGCTCAAATTCCTCATCGACTAGATCGGGGTACTCTTTTTTCAGATTTTTGAAATTACCTAGAATCAGGGTTGAAACTAGTTCGTCCAAGCTGGCTCCCATAAATCTGAATGAGTCTATAAATCTGAATCTAAGTTTAGTTTCCTTGTGATAATAGGTGAATGAAATGTATCGTTCTTTATTGAGGGCTAGGGGGTTGATTGGTCCTCGTTGAAGAAGTGACTTCACGATGTAGTGACCATCGTAATTCGAGAGGTTGTGGGCGCATATTGAGACAATAAAAAGTTTTTTAAAATTTAAATTACAGTTCTGATGAGCCCACCCCCTAAATTCCCCGGAAAAATGATCGTGATCTCTAACAATTATCTCCTTATTTGTGAAGGGTTTTTCGCAAATATGACAATGAGTGGTGACTTCATCAGGTACCCCCGTCATAGGTTCAATGTGCTTAATTTTTGAATAAATAAATTTACCAATTTTATCGATTTCATCGGAGAACCAATCTAGACAATTTTCTCCGCGAAAACTAGCGTAACGTGAGAGATTATCGTCATAGGAGCATTTTAGGTAATATCCTACACTGTAGGGTTTGTGTTCCTGATATTTAGTTGTCTTGGCACTAATTTTTTCATTACACTTTTCTAAAATAGCTTCGAAATCTGCATAAATCACAAAGGGACATTTTTGCTTAAAAGAGTGATTTCTGAATTCTACATAGTCATATTTCGGAAAAGTAACTTTAGAATGGTTCAAATCACGACATAACGCTTCATGTTCATTCAATTTACTTTGAGCGCTAAAATAATTCAAACATCTATCACAAATGTATTTTTTACCATTTCTCTTGGAAATTTGACCTGATACGAGTCTAGAGAGATTTTTTATCCAGCAATAATGATATCTGATTTCGTTGTCGTCATCGCTATCTTCAGGATCTTCTATGACCGGCTCATATTCATTTAATTTAGGATAGTATATATTTTGAACTAATAGTAAATTAACGTGACGATTAGGAAGTCGGTGTTGTTGTTGTTGACTCAACCTGATGGGTATCACTGAATAAAAAGATTTATTTTCACGCTCGGTTAATTCCAAAGCATAAACATTAACCGAAATATCGTTCATTTTTTCAAATTTCGTAATTTGTGTAAGTTTCATAGGTAATTCTAAACCTGCGGTTTTCAAAACTTCCGAGTATAAAGGATATGATGACATTCGTTCTGAATGTCTAGCCGCTGGATAAAGACAACTGACTACGCTCCAGAAAAAGCATGCATTATCGTTGTTCACAACGTTAACACAAGCTTTTTTCTTACCTATTTCCTGGGGTAAATTGATGTAAGATGAACCGCCTGTACCTATTTCAAATTTATTAATAGCTACTTCCAATAAGACAACTTTCGAGAGAGCCCAACCACTACCTTTAAAGCTCTTCTCTTCTAAATAATGTAAAATTTTGTTTGAGACATTTTCTTTGAACCACATTGATAAATCTGTCGATATATCGATAATAGCATTCGGCGTACCGAAATATTTTCGTTCTATAATTTCACAGTCATTCGAAACTTTAACGAAATCACCCCAGAAAGTTGTGTTCACTTTTAAAGTACTAAAATCCTTGAGAATTTTACTGATTTTATTCTTGAAAAGAACTAGAGAATCATCTAAGAATGGTTGAACATCTAAATGACGTAAATTAATAATAAATCCAGTCCTAACTCTATTTTTATAAATAGCATTAATATTCCTCCACCGAATTCTATCATTACGTTTTTTCGGTAAACCTCCGCCACTGTGTTGTTGTTGTTGTTGGGGGAAATATTTAATAAAACAGCTCATACGTTTGAGCTGAACGATTTTGGAATATATTTTACGTTTTTCACCTATAGTAAAATTAATTCGTTTCAAAGCTCTATAACACGTACGAATATGTGAAAAAATCATTTTTTGCCATGTTTTAGAATTTGAAAGAGAATAATTTTGTTGAATTAATTTGAGAGTTTGGTCTATTTTGGTTAATTTACCAGTGAAATTCATTTTTGTATAATTCACACAGACAGAGAGAAAAAATATTATAGAAAATTGAATAATATTTACCTAGTTTTTAATAAGTTTAAATATTGGAGCTGGATTCGTTTTCTCCGTTTCCAATGTTCCCTTGGATACGATGGAATATTCGCCTGTATTCTTCAGTCACTCTCTTCGGTAAAAAGATATTGTAGTCACCCAAGTCGAGAAGTACTGACTCTCCTAACGTAGAAGTAATTATTTTTGCCTCGTATATTCTGTAGGGCTCCTCAATAATCAGATCGGGTAGCTTCTTCTTTGGTTTTCTCTATAGAAAAGAAACTATGTTCAATTTTCCTAATAAATCAGTCTCTAAAACAAATATAAAAAATATTAAATAACTTTCTGAGGTATAACTCAAAAAAACTTACTTGATTTTCACTAAGACAGGAAGACACACCCAAACGGTTAGATCGAAAGTTTAACGATGCTCCTTCGAATGAAGTTGAAGGTGGAATGAAATTAATAAGAAAAATTTCAACATATAGAATTATTAGAAGGAAGTTTTTAGTGGAGGAGGGATTTTGCACACTGCCTAAAAATGGTGAATAAGCATGTTGAAATTCCTTTGTTGATTTTTAAGGGAGATCGTACACAGTCAATCTCGATCGAGATCTGTGATTCAGATTGATAATGTATGAGTTAGATTGACGGATCTGGTCTCAAAATGATGAAATCCTGATCGGGATCGAGATTGACTATGTATGGACCCCTTTAGAAATAACTTGATTCATAAAACGCTGATGCTGAAATTCTTCATTCGCATTCGAACTGAATAAATGACCCTGTATCTAATTAATTCATTTACTTACGGAGATTTCCACCTAATAAAATTGTGATATATAATGGTTATAACGTATTCTTTTATGAATAATTTAATTCCGAACCTAAATATATATATATATATATATATATATATATATATATATATATATATATATATATATATATATATATATATATATATATATATATATATATATATATATATATATATATATATATATATATATATATATATATATATATATATATATATATATATATATATATATATAAAAAAAAAAACAAATAATGAAATATATAAAATTTTATATATATATATATATATATATATATATATATATATATATATATATATATATATATATATATATATATATATATATATATATATAGGTATATAAATACATAGTTTCTCATGTTTGATTTATTCAATATTATTCTAGTATTGAAAATCATATATATAAATCTTTGATATTCAAAAATGATACAAACTATTTGAAAATAACTATTTTTTAAATAACTATGTATGTAATCTGATATCCAAATCTACGAAGACGGCCTCTTATATACCAAAAATTTCAGTTCCCCGGCGGACCGGGGAATCATATAATTTCAATCTCTATATATATATATATATATATATATATATATATATATATATATATATATATATATATATATATATATATATATATATATCATATAATTTCAATCTCCTGAACCTACATGAAGACTCCTGGGGGCCCACATGAAGACTCCGCGGGGCTCGGTACCCCCATGAAGAATCCCTCATAAATAATTTCAGTTCTCTGGGTCCCTATTAATAGCAACATAAAAAAAAAACAGATTACAGATCACTGTATAATCGTCATTCAGAACCTGGTCAACAGATGGTGGATCGTGTATGACAGGTCACTGTATTCTCATCATTCACAATCTCACCAACAGAGGGGAGGGCGTTGGAATTGTATTCAAAATTTAAATGTTTAACGTATTACAGTTCTATGCTCCGAGATATCTATGATTCAAGATGACATTTGACAGTTACGAATAACAGATCAGATGACGTATGACAGATCTGAGATATCTATGATTCAAGGTTTACGGAATCCTCTCTGCGCAAGTTAGTTATATCACTCGCTCAATCCTAATTATAACAATAGGTTGATGGATGACCGGTCTGAGTACTAGACTCTGGTGCACAAATTCTACGGTTCGAATCCCAACACAGCTTTTTTCATTTATTAATATTTCAGCTAGGGTTAGGATCGATGAGAAGGAGTGAGAGGACCCTCATGAGAGAGAGAGAGATAGTCAGGGCCCCCCAGGTCAGGATCGAGGAGAAGGAGCGTCTATATTAGATGACAGAGGGCCCCCAGGCCCCATGACGTCATAGCATCCATCTTGAATATCGATTTGACGTAGACGGAAAGGTCCCCCCACCTCGATGGCCGCCATTGTGGATTAGTTCTCTCTTAGTATTAACTACTTTTGTAGATGCCTAGGTAAGGTATATTTTGCTATTTTGCAGATGAAATCTGTTCTGAACCTGGTGGATCTGATTGGTATATATTACAGTTTGGCTTACTGTCATCTGTCCTCTGGAGTGCTCCTATGGGGTTGCTCGGTGGGATGGCGAAGAGTTTTTGTATCCCAGAAGAGACTTGTGAGGTTGCTTTTTGGGCTTCAGCCGAGAGACTCCTGTAGGGGGTACTTTATTGAGAACAGACTGCTCACATTCCCGAGTATCTTTATATTGGAAGCTGCATTGCATGCCAAGAAGCACAACCAGGAATTCGAGAAGTTGGGTGATCATAGCAGGTATTGCACAAGGAATGCAAATGTTATGTCGATCCCCAGACACAGATCTTCAATTTACGAGAGATGCCCAAAGTACTCTTCCATCGTAGTATACAATAAGTTACCTGTACATCTGAGGAATTTGACCATGCCCAGATTCAAAACGGCAATAAAAGATTTCCTTTTGAATAGAGCATTCTATTCAGTTTCCGAATACTTGTTCTGCTGATTTTTTGTTCTTATTATGTCTTTTGTCTGTGAATGTTACATTATAGAGTGTACATTGCATGTTTTATTTTATGTACAAAAAACGATTATTTTCATGTTATATACATTTTTATTATATTTACATTGACGAGTAGACGCTGTATAAGCCATACGTACAATAAAGATTATTATTATTATTATAATAGGCGACGGAGCCTCTCACTAGTATATAATACTGAATAGATCATTGGTTTGCCGATCTCGACCATTAGGAATTGGACGAAAACTAGGCATACGAAATCGGGCGGGATGGGCCCAGTCGGACGCCGAAAAGATTCTTTTGGGAATAGGCTATTTTTAGTTCCCGTCCGCGGCGCCGATTTTCGATATCCAACCTTTGAGGTTTGACATTTCTCCGAAATTCGCGAAAACAGCCACATTCCGGACACCTAAGAACTATTTTTCCGTCAAACGAAGCCAAATTCACCTGACCGGCTTTCGAACGGGTAATTGGAAGGCGTTCATTCGAGTCGAAAGTTAACGGGCGTGCGATCTATTCAATAGGCGACGTAGCCTCTCACTAGCATATAATACTAAAAAGATTATTGGTTTGCCGATTTGGACCGTTGGGAATGCAGGCGGCCGAAGGGCACAGTTGGACCAAAACGGGGCATTCGAGATACGGAGATCGGGTGAGAAAGGCGGCCTTCAAAGATTTTTTTTTATTGAATAGGCTGTTCGGCGTTGCCGTTCGCGGCGCTGATCTTCAATATTGAACCTTCAAAGTTTGACGTTTCTCCAAAAATCACGAGGACGGTGGCTTTCCGGACGCTTAAGAACTATTTTGCCATCAAACGAACCGAAATTCACGTGACCGGCTTTCGAACGAGTAATTGGACGGCTTAAACTCCGATCCAAAGTTGCCGGGCGCGCGAGGCCCAATCGCGTCGTAGTAACGAGTTCCCGTGTAGCCGGTTCCGCACGATCGCGAGATTTTTGACAGTGCGCAGATGGCGCTTCGGGTGCTCCATAAGCGTTGGGCGGGCGGGGTTAGGTGATTTATATTTTCTCAAATCTATTAAAAAGGCGATGGAGCCTTAGCATTCACTAATCGGGCCACTCATTAGTATATTCTATACACATAAGAAATACAGGTAGCCATTATCATATATTTTAAGTACCTGACTTGTATTTACGTCGCATTTGTGTGCATATAACGTAGAATATAAACCTTTCAGCTTTTAAAATCGCGATATCTCAGGAATGGGAATTGATAGAAAAAAGATATCGTAGATAACTTTATGATCTACAATTTTTGTCGGAGCTATATTTTTGATTATATAACTCATGTGTGAATAAGCCAATAGAATCCGTGAATTTTGCATGGTTACTGCGTTTTGATAAATGAATATACCCTTGACGACGTGATATAATTGTTTTGGTGTTTCGCTTCGTGTCAAAATGTGAATGTTTCCATATTGTCGATTTTTTGACGTTTGTCAAAAAAAATTAATAATCAAGTTTGGTGAAGTTTCGTTTATTTTTCAATATGCAACGCTTTGGTTATAGTTCTGGCGGTGTTGTTTATTCGTTAAATAATCGTAAGGAATACCAACTCGAGCAAACGAAAATATCGTTATACTGACCTTGTCACTCGACGTATTTTCTTAAAACATTCGCAAAATACCTAGAATACCTATTTGCAAATTATTTTTAATCCTTAAAAACTTTTCTCTATGAAAATTTTCGATATGCTCAAAAACGAAGGCTCTTTACTCTTGATCAAACACAATTTTTTTGACAAGCTTTGCATACGACGAAAGTTTGGGTTTTAGAACAAGCAGAATTTTTTATAGGGAATACAGTTTTTGTTCAAACTAATAAAAAAAATGTTTCCCTTATGTAGCCTATTTACGTAGTCACAATGTATACATATATATATATATATATATATATATATATATATATATATATATATATATAAATAGATATATATGTATATATATATATAATATATATATATATATATATATATATATATATATATATATATATATATATATATATATATGTATATATATATATATATATATATATATATATATATATATATATATATATGTATATATATATATATATATATATATATATATATATATATGTATATATATATATATATATATATATATATATATATATATATATATATATAATTTAAATAGAAATTGATGGGTGATGAGCGTTCACTTCAGTTTGAATATGAACTACTGAAGATTTTCCTAGTCAAAATAGTCATTACTCCAAGGCTTTCCTGAAATTTAAAATTTTTTACTGCATCTATTTAAAGTTCAAAAAGGCAGCATAAGATCTATTTCCACTACCTCACGACAGTTAATACGTATTGAAGTTTTTCCATTTCGCATTTTTGCAGTCAGTTATGTGTTCACGTTGAATAATACCATGTATATTTGTGCAAATTAGAAATTGGGTTGAAGGTGGAGAAACTATTTTGGAATCAAATGGAAATTGAAAAGAGCAAAGAATTAGAGGAACAAGAAAGAACATTGAAATTAATTTGTGAAACTTCAAAGAAAGAAGCAATTGATGAAATTCGGTGTAGGATGATGGAAAATTTTAGATCAGAAAGACTGGATATAGTCAATGAAATGGAGGATATCTTCAATGAAGAACTCAGAAAAATGAAAGAAAAATATCAGGACAAACTAGAAGAGAAGCTGAAAGAACAAGAAGAAACGCTGAAAGAATTATACCAAGCAATGATAGATGAAGAAAAACTGAAAAATAATGAAGTAATCTCCAACCATCCATCAATAGATCTTGATGAAATTGAAACAACTTTGCAGAATGCTTTTCAAGCATATTTTCAGTATGTATAATGAATAACACCTCATTCTATTGGTCAGAAATTAATTTGATTCACAGCTTCTGCTGTTTGAGTCAGACGGGTGAATTTTGGTCCGTAGATTAAGTTCATATGGAAACACACTTTTCCTCAACCGCGCTGCACTTTTTCCATTTCACATTTTTTGAAAGTTTGTCTTCCGGTTAATTACAATTTCGCGACAACTTCTTCTATCTTCATGAAATATTCAGGACATAGGGTGAATTGATTTTGTGTCTAAAGTTGCTTTAGTACTCCAGTTTTCATACATACCTCGTACATATATAAAATATATATCTATAAATATATATATATATATATATATATATATATATATATATATATATATATATATATATACAGTGCGGAATAAAAGTATGGACTTACCCTAATAATTTGGTAGCCTTCAGGTTTTATGGAAAACGCTCGAACAGGTCGATTTAGTTTTTCTGTTTCCTACATTTTATTTTGTTCTTTTAATAACATCTCTCAATAATATGACGTCATCGACATTTTTCTCAAATATCAGTATATAGCATACGATACATCGTTTGAAAGCTTCTATTGTAATGCCGTTGAGATATCGAATTTCGTTTTCTCCATGGAATTAAAAAACAAGCTCAGGCCAAGAAACTTAATGTAAGGACAGAAATTGAATGATAAAGCCTTAGTTATGTCTGAGTATGATGATTGATTGTTTTTTTCTGATAAATAGTGAAAGAGTTATTCTTTAACTGGGAGTCAATTAAAAATAATTTACAATTTCACATTTTGAAACGAAGCTACAGAATCGCATAAAAATCTAGGAACATACTGAGTGAAGCAAGAGCTTTCAAATGATTGATCGCGCGCCATATACTGTCATTTAAAAAAAATGTCGATGACGTTATATTTTTGACAGATGTCATTAAAAGAACAAAGTAATGTGGTCAAAATGTAGGAAACAAAAAAGCTAAATCGACCTGTTCGAGCGTTTTCCATAAAACCTGAACGCTACCAAATTATTAGGGTAAATCCATACTTTTTTTCTACACTGTATATATACAGGGCAAGAACCCTGTCCGAGCCTCAGGTCTTTTCAAGTTGATAAAGGGATGTAAGTAACAAAAGATGATCGACTCCAGATATCCTGTTACTTTAACAGAATTTGTCTTATATGATATTGCAACAACATGGTTACTTTGACTTGATGCTGTAGCATCACCTTACCTGACTTGTTAGCTTTATTGAAATGGTCTTAATGAATAGGTTATAGATCAGTGATGAATGATGATCAAGGTTGCATGATGGGTTAGGAAAGAAAAATGAGACGGGACGCGGTTATTTTAAATTTAATCTTGTTAAACGCAATAACATACAATAAACGAAAGAAAATAGTTTTTTGAAGTACAACTTGGAAAAAGTCGACTTCCAAGATATTTATTGTTTTTGTAAGTTTAAATATTAACTTTTCAAATTTTCTTTTAAACCAAATCGTTTAAAACATTTTGGAAGTTGACCCTGTCTAATACACCGTTTTCAATGGCCATTATCGACAATGAATTCAAACGGTTCTGAAACATTGTTGAACGAAGATAGTTTATTAGTTCTACTACTCGATACTAGATGGTTCTGTATGTATGAAGTATTTCATTAATTGAAAAAATTCGTCAAAAGAAAGCAAGAATATTGTTGAGGAATTTCATACAAATTTTCAAATAAAGTTTTCATTCGATGAAATTTTTTTTCTTGGTGCGTGCAAGGGTCCCTAGTCGATGCGGGGCCCCTAGGCAGTTGCCTACTCTGCCTAATGGTTAATCCGGCCCTGTATATATATATATATATATATATATATATATATATATATATATATATATATATATATATATATATAGGTATATAACTTAAAGGATTTAGTGATTATTTATATTATTTTATTGATAAAGCGGTTCGCCTCTGAAACTTTGGAAAATATAAATAATAAAAAAATTTGAGTGTAATTATTAATCAGCAAAACCTGTAATGTACAATTGAAACAGGTAACCAAATGATATAATGAATATGTGAATATATTTATAGTCAAATAATAAATGAAGTAAATAAAATTTCAGTTTATGAATAAAGGGAAAATCATGAACCGAAGTATTGTGTATATTATTTCATAAAGTATCGACTCAATCAGTAAATTTATAACTTCTTGATGTTCTAAAAAATCTTCGCACGCGTCAGCAACATAATATGTTTGTTTGAAAATAATTTTATTTTCTTTAATAATTTTCCTCAAAAGCAGGGAATATAAGCTATATATATATATATATATATATATATATATATATATATATATATATATATATATATATATATATATATATACAGGGTTCCCCAAATTCGATGACCTATTAGAAGTATCTAGAGAACGAAATAAGTTAACGACTTGAAATTCGGGCTACACGTATAAGAGGTTATGATCTACACTTGGAAAATATCATCATTATAGCAACGTTGCCAGATCTACGAGTAACTTATGATCACTATGTTATGTCAAATGGCACACCATGTATATTTCAATATTTTTGTATTCTGTGGAACATTTTGAAACTTTTTTAAAATTACTAAAGTTCAAACGGCAATCGTAAGCATACATGTTGGTTAAGGACGACATGACTTTTATTTTTGAAAATCTCAAATTCAGTTAAAAGAAATGCTGTTTTTTGCTGCTATAAAATATAGGGTGTCCCATTTGAAATTAATGCATAAATTTCACTTTTGTGTTCTACCAAAAGAACATTATTTCGTGAATGTATGAGATACTTTGACTCTCATAATTTATTGTTAACTTAACCTCATATGATTCTCTAACAAAAATTTCAGGACTCTAGCGGTGATAGTTGGGAAAAAATAAATTTTTAATTCGAAGATATAATTAAATATAAGTTGCCAAATTTTTCAAAAAATTATTTTTATTTTGGAAATGTTCCGAAAAATACAAAAATATTAAAATATACATGGTGTGCCACTTGAAATAACATAGTGATCATAAGTTACTCGTAGATCTGGCATCGTTGCAATAATGAAAATATTTTCCAAGTGTAGATCATAACCTCTTATACGTGTAGCCCGAATTTCAAGTGGTCAACTTTTTTCGATCTCTAGATACTTCTAATTCCTTTCAAGGTCGTTGATTGTTTCATCTAGGCAGCTAGGCTCTGGTTTTGATACCCAATGGATGATGTTTGAATATTCGTTAGTAGTAAATTTATTATTGTTAGAGATTGGACGAAATTCATCACTCTTAGATCCAGTAGGTACTGCACGAATTAATAAGAGTTGTCTGTAATTTTTCAAAATTATTTTTCTCAATTTTACTGTCTCAGCAACGCCAATTTCCGATTTATAATGAGTTTTTTAATTTCTCGCTAAATTTGATATCATTGAAATATAAACACGTTGATGTTATTCATTTATTTATTAAATATGACCCCGTAAATGTTTATAATTACTTTTTATCAGGAAGTCCCAGATCCATGCTAATTTCAAAATACAGGCTGAACAGGCAAGATGCAGAGAGAAATTGAAGACTCTTCGACATGACCTCGAATGTAAAAATTTAGCCAACCTGATGTACTTGATGTGTATGGAAAGAAAAAAATGCAACTATGAAAATTCTCTCGTTAAAAGTGAATTAGCTAAAGAAATAAGTACCTTAAGTTATTTACTGAATAATAAAAATGAAGAAATGGAGAAACTGGTTGCTGAGAAAGATGATTTACAAAAGAATGTAAATTTGAGAGAAAGTGCTCTATCGGAAATTATAAAAGAATTTCAAAAATTCATAAATTTCGCTTTGAAGGCGGAACCAAAACAAGCTGAATATTTACTTTGTGGAGAAAAACTTTTGGTGTTTGAACTTGCCAATGCACTATCAAAGGTAAATCAATCAAATCAAATCGAAGTAGGTATATTTTATTGCCTGAGTTACACAATTTATTGATAAAGCGAAAAATATAGGAATTAAACATATACTGAAGTTTTTTGATGAGAACAACTTATTTTCTGCCAGACAATTTGGTTTCAGAAAACACTCTGGACTGTGTCGAGGGTGTCCAGCACTGCATTTCTTTTTTTTGGACTTGTCGAAGGCATATGACTGCGTGCCCCACTCTGCTCTTGTGAAAAAACTAGAGAGGTATCACTTTTCTGAGGGTAGTATGCGTTTGATGAGATCATTTCTCAAAGATCGACTTCAGACGGTGTTTGTGGGTGGCTGGAAGTCGGAGTTGAGAAATGTTCATATAGGTGTACCTCAAGGATCCATACTCGGACCTATATTATTTTTAATATTCATTAACGACTTACCCGATTATCTGTCACTATATGAGTCTGTACTTTATGCAATGATACAAATATATCTTTGAGAACTAGAGATATAAATTCAGTCGTAGATCTGTCCTGTGCAGCTGAGATGAAAACTCAGAATTGGTTCTCTGCAAATGGCTTGGTAGTTAATGGGGACAAAATACCCAAAACGATCTTCACCCTAAGAAGAACGGAATATGTGAGCGGCTTCTGTTCAGGAGTTAAATTTTTGGGTATTCACCTGGACTCCGTTTTGTCTTGGTCTAACCATATGGATGCATTGGCAGTGAAGTTGAGCCAGAGCACCTTTACCTTGAGAAGTTTGTCGTCGTCCCTGTCAACGAGTGTTTTAAGAATGCTTTGTTTTTCACTTTGTAAATCACATCTGCGATATGGTCTATTATTGTGGGGCCACTGTGCGAGAGAAGATCGCATTTTTAGGATTCAGCGTCGTCAGATTGGCTATAGAGAATGCTGTAGAGATGCCTTCAAATTGTTGGAAATTCTTACTCTTCCTGGCCTTTTTGTATATGAGTGTTTAATTTATGCTCGTAAAAATGTAGAAGCAGTTGCCTCAAACTGTCATATTTACTCTCACGATACACGCAGAAGAGATGATATACGCATAGATTTTTATGGCAATATTTTTTGTCTGGCCCAAATCTGTTTTTCCTCTAGTTTCTTATTTTTTGTTAACAGTGTTCCGCTGATTTGTTTGTGATTGGTATTTATATACATTCTATTGGATACACCTACTTCAAGATTTTCATATTCAAATGTTCTAAATTTCATTATTTTTATAAATGAAAAGAAATTCTTTTTTAGACTTGTGAAAAACTGTATAAAGGTAATGCATTAATAAAGTTATCTTATCTTATCACCTTATTATGATACGGCATTCAAAAATACATATAACCCTGAATTTTCACACCTCTACGATCAACCCCTATTTTTTATTTGTTAATTATAAATTTTTTTGGCAAGATTTTTATTTTTATTTTGTCATGACTTAGAATAAAAAATGCCTATTTCTCTCAATTTTTTACCCTTCTACGATCAATCCCTATTTTACCATCGCGATTTTCATTTTTTCTTCATTTTATCCACAGATCTGCAATAGGTTGCAAGATGGCAATCGAAAATAACAATAGTCGGTCTGAGAAGAGGTCGTAATATATTTTTCATACCCCTAAGTCATTAGGGTGGTCCATTTTTATAGATTTTTTGGACAAAATTTTTTATTTTTATTTTTCTATGATGTTGCATTAAAAAATACATACAACTCTGAATTTTCACCCCTCTATCAAAAACCCATATTTTTTAATAGTCATTTTAATAATTTAAACAACGTTTGCCGGGTCAGATAGATTGATAGATATATATATATATATATATATATATATATATATATATATATAAAGATAGATAGATAGATAGATAGATAGATAGATAGATAGATAGATAGATAGATAGATAGATAGATAGATAGATAGAAAGAAAGATAGATGAATATTTAGAAAGATAGATAGATAAAAATAACTTATATGGCAGAACAACGTTTGCCGGGTCAGATAGATTGATAGATAGAACAACGCTAGCTGACCCAGCAAACGTTGTTCTGCCATATAAATTCTTTTTATCTATCTATTTTTCTATCTATTCATCAACTGCCGATTTATATCTACCTATCTAACTATCTATTTATCTATCTAGATAGTTATCTATCTGCCGATGTATCTCTATCTATCTAACTATCTATCTATCTATCTAGATAGTTATCTATCTTTCTATCTATATAACTATCTATCTATCATTATATCTATCTATCAATCTATTTAACCCGGAAACGCTGTTTAAATTATTAAAATGGCTATTAGAAAATATGGGTTGATAGAAGGGTGAAAATTTAGAGTTGTATGTATTTTTTATCATCATTTGCATTTTGCAACATCATAAAAAAATAAAATTGAAAAATTAGATAGATAGATATATAGAAAGATTGATAACTATCTATGTTTATAGATAGATAACTATCTAGATAAATAAATAGATAGTTAGATAGGTAGATATAAATCGGCAAATAGATTAATAGATAGAAAGATAGATAGATAAAAATAATTTATATAGCAGAACAAAGTTTGTGGCGGATTAAAGAGGGGCGGCAAAGCTGACTGCCCTCCCTGATAGGCTATCAAATTTTCTCGACAGATTTCTTCAAATGAGATAATTATGCTTCAACAAGAAAAAAACTATGAAGCTTTCTGCTATCCCCGACCTATTTATATTTATTTGTATGAATTCATTTTACTCAGGTAACCCAAAAAAGTTGTTAAAAACTAAAAATATTTTATAATAAGTTATTTATTTCAAACACCATATTACACGCTTACTGGGAAATCAAATTTGATTTATTTTGTCGAAAGCAGGAGATAACACAGGAAAAAGAGGACAAATTTACCTATCTTTGCTGTTTGCTTTTAGTGCCATAAAGCCGAGATCGGTAACCTTTTTCGGACGGCGGTCCATTTTCAAATTAAATTTTTTTATGTGGTCCGCACATTCAAATGTAACTTAAATAGTAGGTACTCTTATATCAAATACCAGTATAAATATTATTAAAAATTAAAAATATAAATTTTTAAAAAATAAATAAAAAAAAATATAAAAAGTTTTTTATTGACATGCTATAATAACAATAATTTCAGAGAGAAAAAATTTCACAATTCTTGAAAGGGAAAAAAAGAAAATACAATTAGAATTACATATGGATAAATATAAAATATATACGTAAATATAAAATATATAAAATATCAAGGAAAATAGGTTATTTGTCATTTTATTCATTCATTGAAATTCAGTGCGCTTTTTCTTCTTGAATATTGTTTGATAATTCATTTAAATCTGGTTGTGTTTGGGATAATGAGATCCTCAACAAGTTTTGTAAATTTTCATCCGTCAACCGCGTTCTATATTTTGATTTTATGAAATTAACTCTTGAAAATGTTTGTTATATAGGTGCTTGAAAAAATAAAAATTAATGATTTTGCAAAATTTCTCTAATTGGGAAATTTATTTTCTGGTAGATTCTAATAAAATGCAATTAAATTATTTTCATCAAAATTATTTTTATATAGGTACATTGTTAGATTGCAAATCAATTAACTCTAGTTGTAAATTGTCTGGTGCTTTTACAATATCAAATTTTAAAGGATTTTCAAATATTAATATCCATTTCTTTTGCATAAAAATCTTGAAACCGATGACGAAAATTTTCATCCAGTATAGCGCGCATTATCACCGGCCACATTTCGGCACGCTCACGCTCTAAGGTTGCTGATTTTTCCTAAAATTATGTGCTTTGGCGAGCCGCGGGAAAAGTTGTAAAGGGCCGCATGCGGCCCGCGGGTTGGCGACTCCTGCTATAGAGGATTGAAGACCTATGTCGGAAGAATGTTTTTTTAAATTTTTCCCCCAGACTTCTCGCAATTACATCTTCAAAGAACCCTCCGCCACAGAACATCATTAATTTTTCTATGGTTGGCAGAGAGGATGAATGTCACACAACATAATGTAGTCCTAATGTAAAATATTAGTACCAAAAACACATCAAGTCCACTTTTCTATACAAAATTTATACAAATTTCACATTATTAACAGTAGAACAAGACTTATTCGGAAACCGAGACTAAGCTTGGAAATTTTTTTTTATTCGGAGTCGATGCCACTGCTAATCAAATTGATCATATCGATCAATCAATGCCCAGAATAGTAGTCCTTCATAGAGTAATAAGGTTTATCAAGAAAATAATTTCACCTCATCTGGAAGGTGATTATTGAAAATGATGGACTCCTTTATATATAGGTATATATATATATATATATATATATATATATATATATATATACATTATATATATATATATATATATATATATTATATATATATGATATATATATATATAATATAATATATATATATATATATATATATATATATATATATATATATATATATACTAGCTGACCCGGCAAACGTTGTTCTGCCATATAAATTATTTTTATCTATCTTTCTATCTATTCATCTATCTGCCGATGTATATCTACCTATCTAACTATCTATCTATCTAGATAGTTATCTGTCTTTCTATCTATCTATCTACATATCTATCTAACCCGGCAAACGTTGTTCTGCCATAAAAATTATTTTCATCTATCTGTCTTTCTATATATTCATCTATCTGCTAATGTATCTCTATCTATCTATCTAGATAGTTATCTATCTTTCTATCTATCTATCTTTCTATCTATCTATCTATCTATCTATCTATCTATCTATCTATCTATCTATCTATCTATCTATCTATCTATCTATCTATCTATCTATCTATCTATCCATCTATCTATCTATCTATCTATCTATCTACATATCTATCTATCTATCTATCTAACCCGACAAACGTTGTTCTGCCATATAAATTATTTTTATCTATCTGAATAGGGGTTGATCGTAGAGGGGTGAAAATTTAGGGTTGTATATATCTTTGAATGCTGTATCATAAAAAAATAGAACAGAAAATATTGTCAGAAAAATAAAGAAAAAAATTAAGGGGTGGACTACCTTCAACATTTAGGAGGATGAAAAATAGATTTTGTCGGATTCTCAGACCTAACCTATATGCACACAAAATTTCATGAGAATCGGTCGAGTCATTTCGAAGGATTTTAACAAATAAAAAATAAGAGTTGATCGTAGAAGTGTGAAAATTTAGGATTATATGTATTTTTGTATGCTGTATCATCAAAAAATAAAAACAAAAAGTTTTGTCTAAAAAATAAAAATAAAAATTTAGGGGTGGACTACCCTTAACATTTAGGGGGATGAAAAATAGATGTTGACCTATTCGCAGACCTACTTAATATGCTCACAAAATTTCATGAGAATCGGTCAAGCCGTTTCGGAGGAGTATGGGAACGAACATTGTGACACGAGAATTTTGTATATAAGATATATATATATATATATATATATATATATATATATATATATATATATATATATATATATATATATATAAACATTTCATTTGAGGCTAATAATCCAGTTATATTTCCCGAAAAATCAAATCACACTTACCGTCTGCTTATCAGGTCGAGGTGCCAGAGGATAAAGATGACGATCATGATCGTAATTATTTGTGGGATCGCACTCCACCTAGAACAGATTCTACACCTGAGTCGTTAATAGTGAAGGATGGACACGATTGTCTCAAAGAACCAGAAATAATAAAAAGCGAATTATCCGTCAAGCAGTTCTTTCCAGGTTTTCATTATAATGATCAGTTGTTCGTTAGGGAAGATTTTCGAGATCTGGTTTCTCGAGGAATCAAAATCAAAGAGAACGATATGTTGTGGACAAAACAAGTGCAAGAAATACAGGATCAAATGGAACTGCCTGGTCTTTCATCGAGCTATGATGATAACAGAGATTTAAGCAAAAGGTGAGTATTACTGTTTATCAATAGTAAAAACACAAGAGCTTTTTTTTAATGGATAAATTACTTTTTAAATTGAAATGTTTCCATGCGTAATTTTACAACAAATACTGACATGACAAAATCGCAAGACATAAGGTAGAGCTATTTTGTCAAATGGAGTGTTTTTTGGCAAGATAAATGAACGATAAAATATAGGAATGAAAAACAATAATTATCTTCAGTCATACAATTAAATGATTAGAATGAACAGTTATGTCTCCCCAGTAGATAATAGAGCGCACGGAGGGTCGATAATCTACGTGAAAGCTGATCTGCTAGTGAAGAATTTCGCACCAAGGAGGTGGAATGTGAGATATTTAGTACCACAGTGATTGCTGCTGCCCTAAGTCAGGGGTAGTCAGAAATATGTGCCAACAGAATCTCAATGATTTTGCCTTGCGTATTCTGAGTACCGATTTTCGGGATATATATGATGTTGATGACTTTTTTTTTGGAGCATTCATGAACATGATTCAAAGCAATTTTCAAATATTTTTTCCTTTGATAAAACGCACCAATTGAGGTGAACAAGGTGAAAACTGGATTACTCCTGAGATTACCTTGGCAAGACGTGAATTAAAAAATATCCATTGGTTACATACCAACATCAATCCTCATGACTTATGCAGGAATGCCAAATTTTTCTACAATTTGCTAATAAAAAATACAAAATTGAATTTTTTTCACAGTAGACTTATGAAATCAGAAAATAAAAATCAAACCGTTTGGAATTTAGTAAATATTCCGACTGGCCGAAAAAGTAAGGAACATCAATCTATTGTGCTTGTTTATGAGGGTATTTCATACAGTCCCAATATTTAATTGAGGTCTTTGCTGAACATTTTCCGTCCGTTACGGATGTCACCCTTAAAAACTATCACAAAAATTTATTATTCCGTTCTTGTACCACCTCTTCTATGTTAATTAAAAGTTTTTTCTTCTACTACTACACAACACTTAAAAATAATAGGGATCCGGAAGTGACTTCATATCCGCAAAAATTATCACGACAATTAGTGTAGACAATGGTCGACATTTCGCTCATATAATCAATTTATCTGTTAGCACTGGCGTATTTTCTCATATCCTGAAAAAAGCCAAAGTTTTTCCGATTTTAAAAAAGGGCTTTGTGCACTATATTGTCAATTATAGACCTATCTCTATCCTCAGTATTTTTTCTAAGGCGTATCGTTTTTGATAAAATAATGAACTACTTGGAAGAATTTGAAATACTCTATACTGCACAGCATGGTTTCAGATCTGTTCGCTCAAAACAAACAGGAGCTCTGTATTTTGTTGATTTATATGTTGCAAGATTACTTTATGACCTATCTTGAGCATATCATAGACTCGCTGTTAAGTTCGTAATTGACGAATTGTTTCAGGGGCGTGATTTCAAATTTGCTATTTAGTTACATTAAGGGTGGGGCTATGTCTGTTAAAGCACACAACTATTTTTCTGCTGAACATAATGTAAATATGGGAGTCCCTCAGGGTTCCGTTCTGGGATCACTTCTATTTTTATTGATTATTAACAATCTACCCTTAAATTTGAAAACGTTTGCTGGCTGATCAGTCAGAAGATATTATTAAGTAACATAAAATAACCTTGTTTGCTGATGACACCTCCATAGCCATTACTGGGCGGACTACGCAATATGTATAGAGTCAAATGCTCACTTCCTCTACATTCTGTACTGAACATCTATTATAGCTTAGTCAACAGTCACTTAACATATAATGTTTTACTATGGGGAACCTCCCCAGATGTTGGGAGAGTTTTCATAATTCAGAAAAAGATAATTCGCATGATTTCCAATATTTCTCCGCGATCGTCCTGTAGACCTACTTTTCTTCAAGATGCCATATTAACATTGGCTTCTATTTTCATTTCAAATGTTTAGTGTATGGGAAGGGAAATAATTGCAATATTACTAAACTATCTAGCTTTCATGGCTATGATACCATAAATAAGGAAACACTTTAAGTATGAAATGTCTCCCATGTATCAGAGCATTAAAGTTTCCAACCATTTGCCTCAATGTATTCTTTCTCTTGATATTAGAAGGTTTAAGAAAGTAGTTAAGGACTTATTGTTAAGAAAGTGTTATTATACTCTAAGCGACTATATCTGTGATATTCTTGATAGAAGCTGAAGTGAAAATTTTGTGACATGTCCTATGTACGTGTATGCATGTGTACCTATGTCTCAAAGGATTAATAAAAATATTATTATTATAATTTTTTTTACGTCCGTGTGAGAAGAAAAATCTTTTATAGACTACCCTGAGAGTATCCCGCACGCATTCTCAGGGATATGTGAGACTCCGGATGTTGCTGGTTACTCACTAAAAAACCTCTCAAACATTCCTTGGAGTACTTCTTCATCCTGCCCTTCCAGCGTCCCTTAACAAAAGAGATTGTAAGCGGCCTCTATAGTTCATGGGACCTGATGACTCAAAGTGGAGCGAGCAACACTGCTGGAATAATCTTCTTTTCTGTCACATAGTTAGCTCTCATTCCGCCTAGACAACCTATGATCAGTACGACCATCCTAACTTTATGCCCTGGGTATCCTCAGCTAGAACATAAAATCTCTGTATTTTTCCCTTTTCTGTTCTTCTTTCATCATCACATTATTTTCGAGAGGGGACGAGAATTCGACAATAAACAATTCTCTGAGCTCTTTGTCTAGCAGGACTATATCTGGCTTTATTGCATGGATCTGCGAAGTTGTTGGAAAAGCATTGTTCCCAGTTACTGGGAACTATATATATCATATATATATATATATATATATATATATATATATATATATATATATATATATATATATATATATATATATATATATATATATATATATATATATATATATATATATATATATATACAGGGCGTTCCAACGAAAACTTGACCCCCCCTGTAAGTCAGAAACGGATGTGTGATCGAAAATTTCAAAGAGCACGTCAATTTTTATTTCTAAGGGGACTAATTCTAATATGGAAATCATACCCGAAACTTCACCCCCTTGCGGTCAGCAACTACCCCCTATATTTTTTTCAATGGCATGGGGGTCGGGCGATACATCATTTGAAAAGTCTTTTGTCCCTCTATGTCTATCACCTCTGTATTTTTTTTCGGAATTGGTTTATTTGTTATTGAGAAATTAAAAGTTGAACCTTTCATTTAAGAAAAAACAGAAAATTCGCTCTCGTTTATTTTACTGAGGAAATTAACAACAAATAGTATCCATGGAAACAACTCTACTAAGCCTACAAATCTAGAAGAGATGCGACAGAGAATTGTTCGGGAATGCCGATTGCTGATTCCGGACATCTTTTATAATGTAAGGAACGCTTTCGAAAGTAGACTGTATTATTGTATGGAAGTAAGTGGAGGTCGTTTTGACCAATTTATCTGTTGATTTTGTTTCCATTGATACTATTTTTTGTTGATTTCCTCAATAAAATAAACGACAAAGAATTTTCGGTTTTTCTTAAATAAAACGTTCAACATTTAATTTCTCAATAACGAATGAACCAATTTCGAAAAAAACCACTGAGGTAATAGAGGGACAAAAGACCTTTCAAATGATGTATCACTCGACCCCCCATGCTATTGGAAAAAATATGTGGGGTAGTTGCTGACCGCAAGGGGGTGAAGTTTCGGGTATGATTTTTATATCAGAATTAGTCCCCTAAAAATAAAAATCGACGTGTTCTTTGACATTTTCGAGCACACGTCCGTTTCTGACTTACAGGGGGGGGTCAAGTTTTCGTTGGAACGCCCATATATATATATCTATATATATATATATATATATATATATTTCTATATATATTTCTATATATATATATATATATATATATATATATATATATATATATATATATATATATATATATAGTGTGAACTATTTTTAATGGAAACACCCCTGTAAAAGTTGAAATTGTGAACCGATTGCAACAATGTTTTTTTTGAAATGTCAAGTACTAAAAGGTTTACCTTGGGAAAAAATTTGAAATGTTTCTTCCAATTTTCAGGGCATACTACGATATTTTTTCCTGAAAAATTTACCACGCCACTGGGTTCAGTGTGTCCCTAAATAGGTATGACCAAAACTTCATAAAAAAATATTCATTCATAACAAAGTTATGAGAACTCCAAAATCGAAAACTCAGTCATAAAAAAACTCCCAATTTCAACAGATAACCATAGAAACTTTTTTTTTATGATTTCAAGAATAAAGTGCCATCAGATAAATACTCTACAAACCTCTCCATGGCAACTAAGATTTAAATTGAAAAATCTATTAGATCTTAGTTTTAGTTGATTTGCGTGAAAACTTGAATGTAATTTCGTTCTTTTCCGTGAAAATATTCACGCTTTTTTTTTGTTGAAATCAAAAAAAATATATTTCCATGGCTATCTGTTGATATTGGATGTTTTTTTTGTGATTGTTAAGTGTGAGTTTTCGAATTTTGAGTTCACATAACATTCTTATGAATTAATAATTTTATGAAATTTTGGTCATACCTATTTAGGGGCTCGCTGAATCCAGTGGCGTGGTAATCTTTTCAATAAAAAAATCGCTAATAAAAAGACCGAATTTCGACTAAAAAAAATATCGTAGTATGCCCTGAGAATTGGAATAAACATATCAAATTTTATCCCAAGAAAGACCTTTTAGCACTTGACATTTCAAAAAAAAGTGGTTGAAATCGGTTTACAACTTCAAATTTTACAGGGGTATTTCCATTAAAAATGGGTTACACTGTATATATAATATATACATATATATATATATATATATATATATATATATATATATATATATATATATATATATATATATATATATATATATATATATATAAATATATATATATATATATATATATATATATATATATATATATATATATATATATATATATATATATATATATATATATATATATAATATATATATATATATATATATATATATATATATATATATATATATATATTATATATATATATATATATATATATATATATATATATATATATATATATATATATATATATATATATATATATATATATATATATATATATATACCTATAATGAGTCCAGAAACTTTGCTGAAAAACAAAGATGCATATTCAAAGGAACCTTCGAAAGTATAGTTTCCTTTTACACTTTATGATGGAATTGATTTCTTCCCTTTTATTAAACAAATAAAAAATCTAGAAAGTCAGTTCATTATAGATTCTATTTATGTTGTTAATTTTGATATTTAAGATATGGTACTGAAAAGAGGAAATCCCTTTTGTCGTTTCAATCAAGCGTTCATTTTTCAATGAAAGATAAAGATAGAACTTCGTTGATATCGGAAGACCATGATAAAAAAAATAGGAAAGCATCAATCAAAACTGTAGAACCAGAAGATGTTTTACGAACAGTTGATTTTGGTCATGTTGGAACTGAAGAAAGGAGAAAAACTTTAATTAGTTCTAGGAATTCTGTGGAGTTACTGAAAGAGAATATATTGAAACGTAAATCATCAATACGATGTGCTGATACAACCAAGACAGTGGGACCGACCACCGGGAGTGAAATGGGTATCTATTTTGTTCCAAAAATATCTATGACCAGCTCATATTTAAAATTTTATAACAAATTATATTTTATGATGATTTTTCAAGTCAGGAGAATTAAGTCTCGGTAAACACTTAATTTATTGTAATTTTTTTTCAAAGAGCTCCTGAATCCTTTTTGCTATATCATTTTGGTTTCATTTTCTTGTATAGTTTCGTGTTCCTAGATGAGTGTTTAGTTCTGATGATTTTTAAGTAGTGGAACTATTTTGAATAAAAGTTTAAAGTGTGGATTTGAAGATTTTCATAAGTCTGACTTGTATATTACTCATAATAACTAGTAGGCACTTTTGATTGATATAATCCGCTAGAGCCTAGATCACTACAAATATATTGTAAAATCGACAAGAATTTTGAATATCTTGATGATATATATTATATGTTAATTTGAAATAATAAGGTATCCACCATAAAAATGCATCAATGAAAATTATGTTCTATTTATCATTCAAAAAAAAAATTAACTACCCTAAGGACAACAGTTTTAAATAAGCTTAAGAAATCAGATTATTGGTCTGATAATATCTGTTGAAAATCAATTTCATCTCATTCTAATTCTGGAGTTTGTTTCCAAATTTTTCCTAAGATTTTTCAGCTTTTTTAATTGAAAAAACTCAATAATAGTAAACCAAAAGGTAGAAAATAATTTATTTTATTGAAAAAAATTCGCGAAGTGCATCTTTTTTGAGGAAAAAAGTTCTCAAAATCAACTCAATCCATTTACCAAATTTCATCCCTTTATTGTAGAAAAAAATCGCGATGTGCATCGATTTGATTAGTATCTTCAATCTCAGTGATGAGTTTGTGGTAACTGAAGTGTCTCAAAAAATTTGAATCTTTAGCTGTACCTACTGAATCTTGTTTAATACTTTCCTGGATCTTGATTAAGTTTTAAATTGAATTCAACCGAAAGAAATTGTACCAATGGCTCTGAATTTTTAGAAGAGTTGATGTTGAAATCGCCACACAAATTGAGAAACAGTGCTCTTATATAAAGTCTTAAATATCTATTATTTTGTGATTCGGTGAGAGGTAGATGACTACCATCTTGAAAGTCACATTTTTTTCCAATACAGTGTGAGTGTGATGTGCAATACGGAGTGTTCGAAAAATGCAATTCAATTATCGTATTGAAAATATGAATACAATGATTTTCAGAAATTCTGTCGGAAGAAAAAGAAATTTCGGAAGAGTCAAAATTGATAATTGTAACTAAAGACTCAGTACTTCAGACTAAGATGAAGCAAATATTAACATCCTCCACTGGAATAAAAGTGTTAAAAGAAGAGGAGTTAATCGATCCCAAAAGAAATGTATCCAAGTAAGTATCACGGAGAAGTTCTCATTATATATTTAAGTGGTATTTGCCATCAGAAAAACTCAATTGCTCAACGTTTCTTCTTCTTGATTTCTGATCTATGAGTATCATTATCGGTAGAATATTTGAATAATGTTTTAAAATTACATTGAAACAAAACCAGGGCTTTTTGGACGCTTATACTGAAAGTTCTCAACAAAATATTTATACTAAAATAAACGGGTACTTGATAGGAAGTAGAATTTAAGTAGATTCAAATATTCTTCGAATTTCTAGAGAAGGCATAAAACCGTCTACAAATTTATAAGAGCCTAGTTGATTATCGAACAATTATCTAAGAAATTTTCAGAATATTTATCCTTTGATCGCTATACTGACTATACAAACATTATATTTTAAAAATCAAGATTTAAACTGAATGTGAGAAAAAAAAATTTGTTTATATATAGATATATATATATATATATATATATATATATATATATATATATATATATATATATATATAGATATATATATATATATATATATATATATATATATATATATATATATATATATATATATATATATATATATATATATATATATATATATATATATATATATATATATATATATAAAATATATCATTGGATTTATCCTTATATTCTTTTTGGTAAGCACTAAAGATTATTCAGATATCAATGACGGATATAAAAATGAAGGACACCCTACTGCGTAGCACTAGGAATGTTAAAACCTCTCGACGCATGTGCATGTCGTCAATATTTTTTGAATGTACCTATTATATAAATTGAATAACAATGAAAGTCGATTTTACGAATGAAATGAAGGAAAATTGCAATAAATGTATTAATAAGTCGATATTACGAATAAAATCCGTGAGAATTTAGCGAAAAATTCATTGTTTGATATCTCTATGGATGGGAAGCAGACACAGACGCAGAATCAAGCTTGAGCTACCAACGTCGCTTGCTTACCGTGGCACACAGAGCACTTCGACGCATGTTTTGTAGGACTTCGTACATATCGACCTTGGCGCATGCGCATGTCGTAATGCCTATCTTAAAAACACTATAATTTTTTATTCTTCGTTGGGAAAAAATTGGGAACAAAACTTCTCTGATGAAATCATATGTATTTTACCGATATCCGTTGGAATTTTTAAAATCGGACCAGATCCCAACTTTTTGTAGTGAGAATTTAGCTTCACCTCGGGGTAAAAACGCTATGATTGTTTATTCTTCGTTGGGAAAAAGTGGTAATTCACATTTCCTAATGAAATCATATGTGTTTTATCGATATACGTTGGAATTTTTAAAATCGGGCCAGTTACCAACTTTTTGTCGTGAGACTATAACCCCTTTAGCTTCGCCTCGGGGTAATAGGAAAAATCAAATATTTCATCAATAAATACTTTAAATTCCAGATTAATAGCTGTTACCGATTCTTTGGAAATCATAAAACGAAGGCCTTCAGCAAAAAACCCCAATACAAATGTTCAATCTGACTACACTCACCCAACAGTGCCGAGTTCCGAAGAACAGTCACTCAAAGAATTACCTGGAGACTATGAAGATAATGCATCTCAAACTCTCAACGACCCGCCAAGAAGAGTTTCAATTGTATTCACAGGAAAGTCGGTAGTTTATGACGAACACAATGAACAAGAGATAAAACCGCAAAAGATGAAACCAATAACGCGCGAAAAACAGAAAAAATTGAAAACTAAAAATACCAAGAAGCGACACCCTATTACAAGGAAGAGTGAGTATTTTCAGTTAAATACTGAAAACTAAAGAAATAGTTCTTAATATAACCTTTTAGAAATACTAGGTTAGTTATTATAAGAGAAAAAAAGCAGTGAGCAGCAGAGCTCCGTCACTAAAAAATCGTATTTTCGCGGGAAGTATATCACGTCGAGATGCGAATCGAACAAATTCAAATATGATTTGGAAAACCACGCTTTAAAAGCAAACCAAAATAAAAACCAGAAAATAAGTTCTATAATTTAAAAAAAAACTCGTGAGCAGCAGAGCTCCCTCACTAAGGTCGTATGTTTCGCGCGATAGGCTTCTCATGTAGATGCGATTCTAACGGATAGAATTATAATTTAAAAACCACGCTCAAATAGCAAACCGAATTGAAAAAAAAATTATTTATTTTACTGAAAAAAAATTGCGCACCTCAACATCAACTCAATCCACATACCAAATTTCAACTCTCTATCGCAAAAAAACGCGCGTACAAATTTTTGATAGTTTCGTTCTGCAACGAAAACAAATCCCAGTTAAAAAATAGTGTATGCTTAAGACCACACGGTAGAAGTGAAAACTTCAGTAGTATAGTCACAGGGTTCACGGCTCAACTTGACCTCGGACCTTTCGATGTGGAATAGAATCAAAAATTTAAAAAAATCAAAATTTTTCTTGTGTCACCTTGGGTTGGCCTGTGGTGGTGAGGGTTACCTAAAAAAAGTCAGGAGATGCGGTTCGAACCTTCTGCATTTAATCTGATGCGAAATGTTCACATTATATTAGCCTTGTATTTTTTATATTTTTTAATTCAATTTCTCTTGATTGGACTGCGTTCGAAATAACTGGTTTTTTAAAATATAATTGAAAACAACATTAGCTTCAATGTCCTTGTCAAGTCTTGTCTTCTTTACGACGACCGCGACTATGTGAAACCAGTTAAACATGACGTCATCAAAGGTAGGGCATGTGTAATTATCATTACTAGTCCAATTAGACGTGCAACAGCTTGATTGCACTGCGATCGAAATAACTGGTTTTTAGAATATAATTGAAAACAACATTCTCTTCAGTATCCTTGTCAATTCTGCAGATCTCGTCTTGTTTACGACGACCGCGACTATGTGGAGTCAGTTAAACATGACGTCATCGAAGGTAGGGCATGTGTAATTATCATAAATTTCCAATTAGACGTGCAACAGAAACTATAAATTGAAAAGTTCTTTCTTCACGCTTCAGTTACGCTTGAATATTATCCAAGTATTATTTGCGAGAGAAGATGGAGAAAATAAATTCAGCAAAGTCGGTCAGTTCTCTTACTAAAGAGTTGTTGTCGGCAACACGAGAGGCAGTTTCACTGGTCAGAACCCTTGACGAGGCTAAAACCAATATTCAATTAATTAACAGAAATGTTCATTTACTACGAAGAGCAGTTAAAAATGATCTACAAGTATAACGATAACGAGAATCCTCACAAGCTTGAATATGCTCTGGCTATGATGAAATATTATCGGCAGCAATTGAGAGTGAAAAAGCGGAATCTTGAGAAAATTGGCTCTGGACTTCAACCCAAAGGAAGAAGGTATGTGATGTGGGAAGATTCGGAATCGTGTTTTTCGAAAAGGATGTATACTGGAATCATCACTGATTTATCTCTAAAAGACCCGATAGAGTATTTCCAGCGAGCATTTAAAATTTTCTCTCGGAAAATAAAAGAGCAGTTGAAGAAGTGTGGATTGCTGCAAGTCAATTCGATATTTACTGGACTGCTTATTAAACCGAATTCAGAGGAGAGTAACATTAAATGGTTCAACACGAAGAATGCCGTCATCGATTTCAATACAAAATGAGTGATTGGTTCGAGCAACACATCACCAGTGTGGTACTGAAAGAGTTGGAGGAATTTCAGGAACGAGATTCAGAATGGGCTTTGGCAGAGATTCATAATTTGAAATTGAATATTAATCAGTATGATCCATTGAGATTTGGTAATTCGACATATATAAAGACTCCAAAATTTCTTCAAGAAAAAAAGGTATTGTAAATATTGTGAATAACGATGAATTTTGCTTTTTGTGGTCAATAGTAGCTGCTTTATATCCAACAACAAAAAAAAAAATACTCGCATAAATAATTATCCCCATTTTTCAAATGTGCTCAAATACGAAGGTATTGAGTTCCCGATTAAATTGAAGGATATCCCTAAATTCGAACTAATGAACAATTTATCTATTAATGATTTCGTTTGCGAGAAAAGGAAAATTCAACCGGTTTTATTGAGTAGAAATTCTAACACAAGTGAAATTAACCTTTTAATGCTACCAAGACATTGTGATGATATGAACGGAGATCAACTCTATCATTTCGTGTTGATTAAAAATATGTCATATTTACTAGGAAGCCAAGTAACAAAATACAAACAGCAGCAATACTTTTGCTTCAGATGTATGAATCATTTCTCTTCTGAAACCTTGTTACAGACTCATAAATCCAGGTGTTTTTCAAATAATAAAACTGCAATTAAACTACCTACCGAGTCGGAAAAATATTTGAAATTCAAAGATTTTTCTCATAAGGAAAAGGTTAGATTCACAATTTATTCAGACCTTGAAAGTATTCTGGAAAAATGTGATGAAAAGTTGAGTGAAAATTCTCATTCTTCAGCTCGTAAATATCAACATCATAAAGCGTTCAGCGTTTCGTATTATCTCCATTGTCCTTACGATGATTCTTTGTCACGCTTCTAGTCGTATCGAGGAGAAGATTGCATAGTTTGGTTTGTGCGTGAACTTCACGAGATTTCAAAATTTGTCGATGAAAAATTAAAGATCCAATCTCGGGTGATTCTAAACAGAGTACCACATGTCATATTTGTGAAAGACCGTTTAAAGAAAATGATATAAAATGTAGGGATCATTTTCATTTACAACCAAAAAACAATTTCAGGGGTCTAAGTCATCAAACTTGTAATTTGAATTATCAAGAATCTCATATTATCCCTGTATGTTTTCATAATTCATCTGGTTATGATTCACACTTCATAATTAAAGAATTAGCTACGTCATTCCAAGGAAATATTAAGGTTCTACCAATCGATAAAGATAAATATATTTCATTTTCTAAACAAGTTTACGGAACAAACTGCACGCTGAGATTTATAGATTCATTCAGATTTATGGCTAGCTCTATTAATAAACTATCATCTTATTTAGATGATAAGCAGAAGAATATTACCAGAAGTTATTGTCGATCTGAAAGAGATTTCAGCTTATTGAACAAAAGAGGAATATTTCCCTATGATTACATTAACTCGTGGGCTCGTTTAAATAAGACATGTCGCCCCTCAAAAGAATCATTTTATAACAATTTAGGAGATTGCGATATAACTGATGATCAATACAATCACGCTCAAAAAGTTTGATCTCATTTCAACATTAAAACACTAGGTGAATATGCGGATCTTTATTTGAAAACAGATGTATTGTTGTTGGCTGATATTTTTGAAAATGTTCGCGAAACTTGTTTGAAAACTTCTGAGTTGGATCCTCTGCATTATTACACTCTTCCAGGATACTGTTTTCAGGCAATGCTAAAGACTACAGAAGTTTGTTTATAACTACTGCTTGACGTAGACATGATGATGTTTGTAGAAAATGGAATTAGGGGAGGAATATCACAATGTAGTAATCGATACGCAAAAGCTAACAGTAAATATATGAAAAAAGGCTTCAATATCAACGAACCTTCAAATTATCTTATGTATTATGACATAAACTATATGTATGGCACGTCTATGACTGATGACTTACCTCAATCAGATTTTCAATGGATAGATGAAAATATTGATGTACTCAACATTCCAGATGATTCAGATGTCGGGTATATTTTTGAATGCGATTTAGATTACCCAACATATTTACATGAGCTCCACAAAGACTTACCTTTAGCTCCCGAACATAGAGAACCACCTTCTCCAACACAAAAAAGTTATTTACTACTTTAATGCCAAAAAGTAAATATATCGTTCACTATAAAAACCTTAAATTCTACTTGAATCATGGAATGATTTTGAAACGTGTTCACAGAGTATTGAAATTCAAACAATCTCTTTGGTTACGTAAATACATTGAACTCAATAGTGCAAAAAGAAAAGAAGCACGTAATGACTTTGAGAAGAATCTCTTCAATTTGTTCATTAATCCAGTATTTGGCAAATGTATGGAAAATATGAGAAAACATAAAGATGTTCGGATAGTCACTAAGTGGGACGGTAAATGGGGCGCACTTAATTTAATTCATAAGCCTAATTTTCATAGTTAAATAATTTTTTCAGAAGACTATGTTGAAAATGTTTTTAAAGATAAGGCTACATTGTTATATTCCGACTTCTATACAAATTTGAAGTAGATGATATTTATGAAAACATGAGGTCGGACATAGACAGATTCGATACTTCGGACTACCCAGAAAGCAACATATTTAACTTACCTAGAGTCAATAAGAAGGTACTGGGTAAAATGAAAGATGAAAACAATGGTTCTATAATGTTAGAGTTTGTAGGTCTTAGATCCAAAATGTATTCATACATAACTGAGAATTCCGAAACAGCGAAAAAAATGTAGAAAAAGCAAAAGGAGTAACTGCTGCGTCATTGAAAAAAATTACTTTTAATGATTACAAAAATTGTTTATTCAACAATGAAATTCTTAGAGGAAATCAAAATTTAATAAGATCATTCAGACATGAAGTATTCTCAATCAAACAAGAAAAAGTTTTACTGAATTCTTTCGATGATAAACGCATGATCAGTCCATTTTCAACCGATACCAAGCCGTGGGGTTACAAACACTCTAGTTCATTTCTTCAGATTGACCAGTCTTAAACAAACATTCGTCAGAGAAACAGCGGTATCTTTCTCTCAGCAATGTCTCTTTTGAAAAAGATTGAATATGAAGTAGCAGTGAAAACTAAAAAGGTTTACGATAAATACCTGAAAACAATAATTTCAGAATCCACTAAAGCACATTCTCATCTGGTTTTGCTCAGTATCTTACGAGAAAAAAAATTTCCCCTTAGGAGCTATCATTTCAGATGGATAGCAACAAGATCTTGTGAAGTAAATGTAGAGTTTGTACGAGATATGTTCCTTCAAAAACTGGAATATGATAAATATGTAGAAAAATGTGTTAAGTTGTTTGAAAAAAAAACTTTTAGTCTGTTAGAACTTAATCCAGTCCTTGAAGAAAATAATTTTTATGTAAGCAATCATTACTCGTTGTATTTATATGACTTGCTATCTAATAATATGAATGGTGATGATTTTATAGATTTTGATAGAAAATTCAATGTTAATAAAATTAACGAAAATTATAAAAATACAGATTATTGTATAGATATAAGTATTTGTGAATCTGCTTACTTTGCTAAAAGCTCAGTCTTGAATTCTATATTGAAAGTTTTTGAATCTTTGAACTTGTCACACAAAGTTTTACCAGAGTCGAATGAAGTCCACAAGAGAATTTTCAATTGGACAAAGGAAAATATTCAGCGCTATGAAAAAAAAGTAGAAGCTCTTCTAGGATGGTATGACGGACCCTGCTGCAGTCCTTGGCCTTCATCAAAAATTTCCGACTATCAATGCACTCTATTCTTGTTAAGGACTCTGATTCAATAAACAAATTAATACAAGTTATTTCCGTAATTGTTTGCTCGAATCGTTATCATAATAACTGGTTATAGTTGGAAACAACATTCTTTTCAAGACCCTTGTCTTGTTTACGACGACCGCGACTATGTGGCGCAGGTCAAACGTCATCGAAGGTGACCGAATTTGACAGGAAGGTGGGGAACGTGTATAAATATAAACGGCAAACACACAGTCACCGAACAAGTTCAGCACCATGTTTTCTCAACTAAACAAAGAATCTACAGCTCAAGAGACGCAGAGCGCAAGCTCTCTAGAAGTCAATAGAAAATATATAATTGAAAATATATCAAGAATTCAAACGAAGTATGGTGAGAAGATACAAGTGAAGACGGATGATCTATTAATTATTCTACTAGCAAGGTTTGCAGTAATTCTTCAAGATGATAAAATCGTTGAAATTAATAAAAAAATTGAATCTGGCAAAATTTGCACTATGAAAAACCTTGGAAAAGCTGGACGAACCGTCTACATTGAATTTGGAGAGGCAGAGTAGTGTTGAGGAGGGAGAAGGAGGAGGAGTACATTTATAAAACAGGCTTATAAACGTAATAGCATTCAGCAGCAGTCTTCGACTAATGGAAGATCTCAAAGTAAGAGAGAAAAAATTGTGTCAAGAATTGGAGATTTTAAAACAGAACATTATAATATATGAACTTTTTAGATTATTTCAACGATTGAGAGTTAGCGAAGATGACGAGTGAATTACAAATAGAACTTACTCAATACAAATTCTTCGATGAAGAATATTATCCTCCCCCTTCTCCTCCTTCTACGCCCGAAGAAGAAGAAGATTTAGGTTTCGATTAACAATATTTTATGTAAATTATATATTGTAAAAATAAATGTATTCATGAAAAAACATGTTATTTATTGATTTTTTTACATTATCAGAACTTATCCAACTATTTCTAGAATTATCTAACCCTAACCATCTAACAAAAAATTTTTTGTTTTTCCTCTTAATAACTTTTTCAACTAGAAGAATGCCTTGATGTTTCACACGTTGCAACTCCAACTCATAGAATCCACCAGAAATTGATTCGTTGTTTTCATCTTTCAACAGATATGTAATTGGATTTTTACTTTTCTGACTGTAAATATCTCATTAGACCAATTCGGGGTATATGATTTATCGAAAAGGCTTCGGTGTTTACTTATTCGAACCTGATCACCAACTTTGAATTTCGAATTCAGATTTCTAATTTTGATCTTGCTGTAAACTGTGCTCAAAAGATGCTTCTCATTTTTTTTATTCACTTGATTTGGCTTCATTCAAATAGTACTGTGAATTGTATTGTTGTACAAATCAACAAGTTCTTCTAAAATATTCAACCATTTATAGGAGCCTTGCAAACTGAACCTTTTCCATAGAATATTCTTGAATGTTCTGTTGAACCTTTCGATAAATGAAGCTTTTTTGGAACTCCAAGTATTGTAGTGATTTATTCTAAACTTTTTCATGAGGTGGTCGAAGCTTTTATTATAAAATTCCTTGCCCAAATCAGATTGTAGATTTTTCGGTTTATTTTTCATTTCAGCCAAAATATTGTTCATTGCACTCGTCACTTCTTCACCCGATTTTCTTTTCAATGGTTCAACCCAAGCTTTTTTTGAAAAACAATTGATACAAGCCAGAATATATTTATAACCTTTATTCTCCCGTACATAAGGTATCATCTCTATCAAATCTATTTGAATCAGATCATTGATACCTTTCAACATTACTTTACGTCGAGGAAAATTTACTCGCCATTTTATGTATTTCATCGACAACATCTTTCTTGATTTGGCTCATTTTTTTCATACCATACTGAACGGTGATTAAAAGCTTATTGGACATTCAATTAACAGTTCAACAAATAAATGCTCATTTTCCACACCACAAAATTTTATTCTATCCTTATTTTGTATCAAAGTATTTTTTATTTCACTAACCCTATACTTTCGATCATTAATCATGTTTAAACCATGCGGATGATTATGAACTTCGACGATAGCTCCTTTTTCTAGTAAAAATTCCCAATTATCCTCAGTTTAGAATAAGATATAATTTTTCGTTTTAGAATCAATTTTGTCCGATTCAAATCGTACTAGAATTTTATATGTATAGTATCTGAAATCATTTTTATATCGCTGTTTTCGATAATATGTATTGATGTGATGCCCAAATTTATCAATACTCATTCTATGACATCAGCCTTAAGTAGTTCTTCTAAAATAGACTCAATTTCGTTTATATGACCTGTATGTCCAGCTGTTTACGAGGAAACTAACAAACGCAATCTATCAACAAGCTCATTTATATCATCCCAAAAAACATAATTGATTGTTACTTAACACTTTCATCTTCATCTTTTCACCACCTCGTTTTTTAGATCTAAGAGATAAAGAACGAGGTCTTTGAGGGACTAATGGAGCAATTGAAAGTTTACCAATAATTTCCTTGTACTTGTAAGAACCATTACCAGCAATCTGATCTCTAGGATTATAATTTCTTTTGTGAGAATTTGTTCTCTTCACTATATCCAAAAAATTTCTTGTCTAAAGCTTTGAATCCGGATGGTCGTTTTTTGAATAACAGTTCAAATAGACCAGGAGTCGCTGTATAAGTGATTGAGTTTCCGAAATTATCTGCAATTATTAAATCACCAAGTTCAGGGTCTATTAAAAATTGCGCATGGCCAATTTTAAGTGTATTACTTTCGGGATCAAACCTCACACCATATCGAAAATCAAAATTAGTCTCTACGTCGGCAATCATATAACCAATGGGGGGGGGGGGTGGGGGGGGGGGGGGGTGGGGGGGGGGGGGGGTGGGGGGGGGGGGGGGTGGGGGGGGGGGGGGGTGGGGGGGGGGGGGGGTGGGGGGGTACTTGGTGAAAGTTCATATTCATAACTTTATGAAGAAATAAAAAAACTAACTTTTCACAGGTTGAAATAAAAATCTATTGAGTAAACGCGTTTCGTCATAACATTGACTTCATCTCGTACTAAACCATGGTATTACAAAACAATCTATTCATACCAAAATTGAATATAACAGAGAGGTTCCTAGAGAAACTAAATAACAATAAGCAATTCATTCAGAGCTATTAGTAGGTACCTACATTGAACAGATTAAGGAGAGGAGAATGGTTTACTTCAATCTGGTCGTTAACTACATTTCCGGAATTTTTATATTTATTGATGTATAGGGATTCCCAACAGTTGGTTTTATGGAGACTATTTTCAAATTGTAATATATTATAATTGTGATTAAAGGTATGGTTTTCTTGAATAAGATGGCACGCATAATAAGAATCAGTTTTCTGCTTAATATAGCTACGTTGGTGTTCGTGTATTCGAGTTTTGAAATTTCTAATTGTACGTCCTATATGGAATTTTTCACAATCGTTACAGTCGAGTTTATAAACACCAGTACGTTCATCTCTATGAATTTTTGATTTGTTGTTCTTAATCAATTTTCCAATGCTATTATTGGTTGTATATGAAATTTTGAAATTTTGTTTTTGAAAAAACAATTTCAGGTTTTTGCCCAAGTATGTTAAACTGTTAAATACTCTACTTTTTTCGTATATAAGTGGGTAAATTTCTGAAATTGCCATTTTGTATTTTTTCCTCTGAATGAGGCTGTCAATCATATTAGGTGAATAACCATTATTTACTGCCATTTGTTTAATTATATGCAATTCTTTCCGAAAATTAGCTTCGGACAACGGAATTTTGAAAAGTCTATGAATCATACTATGATAAGCCGCTAATGTATGTGAAAAAGGTTGTAGTGATGTGTTATGAATTGTAATATCTGTATGAGATGGTTTATGAAAAATTGAAAATTCGTGTTTGTTGCTTTTTCTGGTAATAGTTAAATCTAAGTAATTAATAGAATTATTCATTTCAGTTTCTAGAGAAAATTTAATACGAGGGTGTATGGAATTGATATGAGTAATGAAATTTTCCAATTGTCTATCCGTACCAGTGTAGCAAACAATGACGTCATCAACGTATCTATACCAATAAAGAAAGTATTTACTGCTGAAGTGGTTCATAATAATTTTCTCTAAATTATCCGGTAAAGATTCTTGATAACAAAGGGCTTAAGGGATTTCCCATAATCAAACCTTCCTCATTACTATAACACACGTTGTTGAAACTGAAATAATTTTGTTCTAAACAACTTTCCAGTAAATGAGTAATATCTGACTGTATAAGTGAATGAACATTATTAGAAATAAGAAAATTTTTGATTAAAATTACAGTTTCATTAGGCGGAGTGCTAGGAAACAGATTGTTCACATCTAAAGAAAATAATTTTGAATTGTGAGGTAATACAATATTTTGAATGTTTTTGATCAACTCGTTTGAATTTTTAATGGCGTACTTGGGTTCAAATTTCGTATATTTCTTAATTACGTCTATAAAAAATTTTGATAATTTAACGGCTGGAGCTCTTATATATGAAACTACTGGTCTGATGGGGTAACCATTTTTGTGTAATTTAATTAAAGAATATAACTGAGGTGCTTGTGGATTAGTAATGACTAACTTTCTTATCTCACCATCACTAATTATTGACTTGCTATTAATGAAATAGCAATTTTGATCATTTTCGAAAATTTCGTTGTTGGATCTTTATTTAAAATTGTATAATTACCAGAGTTTAATAATTCTTTAGTTTTGGATAAATATTTTAAATAAAGATCCAACAACGAAATTTTCGAAAATTATCAAAATTGCTGTTAATGAATCAAAGTCAATAATTAATGATGGTGATATAAGAAAGTTAGTCAACTAATCCACAAGCACCTCAGTTATATTCTTTAATTAAATTACACAAAAATGGTTACCCCATCAGACCAGTAGTTTCATATATAACAGCTCCAGCCGTTAACTTATCAAAATTTTTTATTGACGTAATTAAGAAATATACGAAATTTGAACCCAAGTACGCCATTAAAAATTCAAACGAGTTGATCAAAAATATTCAAAATATTGTATTACCTCACAATTCAAAATTATTTTCTTTAGATGTGAACAATCTGTTTCCTAGCACTCCGCCTAATGAAACTGTAATTTTAATCAAAAATTTTCTTATTTCTAATAATGTTCATCCACTTATACAGTCAGATTTTACTCATTTACTGGAAAGTTGTTTAGAACAAAATTATTTCAGTTTCAACAACGTGTGTTATAGTAATGAGGAAGGTTTGATTATGGGAAATCCCTTAAGCCCTTTGTTATCAAAAATCTTTACGGATAATTTGAAGAAAACTATTATGAACCACTTCAGCAGTGAATACTTTATTTATTGGTATAGATACGTTGATGACGTCATTGTTTGCTACACTGGTACGGATAGACAATTGGAAAATTTCATTACTCATATCAATTCCATACACCCTCGTATTAAATTTTCTCTATAAAATGAAATGAATAATTCTATTAATTACTTAGATTTAACTATTACCAGAAAAAGCAACAAACACGAATTTTCAATTTTTCATAAACCATCTCATACAGATATTACAATTCATAACACATCACTACACCCTTTTTCACATACATTAGCGGCTTATCATAGTATGATTCATAGACTTTTCAAAATTCCGTTGTCCGTAGCTAATTTTCGGAAAGAATTGCATATAATTAAACAAATGGCAGTAAATAATGGTTATTCACCTAATATGATTGACAGCCTCATTCAGAGGAAAAAATACAAAATGGCAATTTCAGAAATTTATCCACTTATATCCGAAAAAAGTAGTGTATTTAACAGTTTAACATACTTGGGCAAAAACCTGAAATTGTTTTTTCAAAAAAAAAATTTCAAAATTTCATATACAACCAATAATAGCATTGGAAAATTGATTAAGAACAACAAATCAAAAATTCATAGAGATGAACGTACTGATGTTTATAAACTCGACTGTAACGATTGTGAAAAATTCTATATATGACGTACAATTAGAAATGTCAAAACTCGAATACACGAACACCAACGTAGCTATATTAAGCAGAAAACTGATTCTAATTATGCGTGCCTTCTTATTCAAGAAAACCATACCTTTAATCACAATTATAATATATTACAATTTGAAAATAGTCTCCATAAAACCAACTGTTGGGAATCCCTATACATCAATAAATATAAAAATTCCGGAAATTTAGTTAACGACCAGATTCAATGTAGGTACCTACTAATAGCTCTGAATGAATTGCTTATTGTTATTTAGTTTCTCTAGGGACCCCTCTGTTACATTCAATTTTCCTGTAAATAGATTGTTTTGTAATACCACAGTTTAGTACGAGATGAAGTCAATGTTATGACGAAGCGCGTTTACTCAATAGATTTTTATTTCAACCTGTGAAAAGTTAGTTTTTTTTATTTCGTTATAAAGTGTTTGGCTGTTCTTCCTTATCTTTAACTGTATTTACTAATTTCGTACATTTTACTAACTTGAGTGATTTCGGGTTGAAGTGTTCTCTATACACTAGATTAAATTTTGCGTATTGCTCTTCATTGTGAAAATAAAAATGGAATTTATGTGCTGATGTAGTATATTCCTGAAGAAATTTCAAAACTAATTTTGGATTATTCATAGGAATTTTAACAAACAATATTTTCAAACTTTGGTAGCTCTCGTCTTTGACTTCCAATTTATCATGTACATTCGGTGTAACTATAATTTGATGGGATTTATTATTTATAATTTCGTCTAGAATTTGTATTCCGTCGTTCGCGGATTCTGAGTTACTATCGGAATGCACCGTACAGTCATCGTCGCTATTATCGTTGTTAATTGAACGGGAAGTTGAAAGAAGAATGTTTTGAAGAATTTTAATTTTATTTCTTTCTTTGCTAGAACAGGGTTGGGGTTCTGAGTCATCGATGGGATTTTCTGCTTGATTTTTCAAATATGCTAATATGTCTTGATTCACTTCTCCTGGTTCGGCTATTATACTATCATTCTCGATAGCATTAATTTGAACTCTAGATAAAGTGTCAGCGTTTGTATTTTGTTTACCTTTTTTGTATATAATTTCGTAATCAAACTCTTCCAGTCTAAGGCGCCATCTAACGTGTTTACTATTGGGTTCTTTTAAATTCCAAAGCCAAACTAGCGGTCTATGATCCGTATAAATTTTGAAATGCCTTCCGTACAAATACGGTCGGAAATATTTGCAAGCCCAGACAATTGCTAATAACTCTTTTTCAATTGCTGAGTATTTAACTTCGGTTTCATTTAAGGTACGGGAAGCAAATGCAATTGGTCTATCATGGGGTAGATTTCCTTGACTTAATATACCTGAAATAGCATAATCGCTCGCGTCAGTGGTTAAAATGAATGGTTGCTTAAAATCTGGGAATTGAAGTATAGGGGCATTTATGAGGAGGTTTTTACTAGTTTAAAATGCTTCTATGAATTCTGTAGTATAAATGACTTTTGCTTATTTCTTTAAACATAATGTTAGAGGTTTAGTAATTTTTGCGAATCCATTTATGAATTTACGGTAATAACCTAGTAAACCAAGAAATCTTTTTATTTGTGCTTTATCTGATGGTAAAGGAAATTTTTAATGGCTTTGATTTTCTCAGGATTTGGACGTACACCCTCTGGCGTAATAATATGTCCTAGATATTGAACCTCCTTCCGAATAAATTGACATTTGCCCATTTGGAATTTTAAGTTAGCTTCCCTCAGCTTAGAAAATACTTCTCTTAACCTACATAAATGTTCTTCTACAGAAACCGAATAAATGATAATGTCGTCTATCTACACAAGACATATTTCATTTTGTAACCCTCTCAAAATATTATACATGACTGACCCTCTGAAACGTCGACGGACCTCCTTTGAGACCGAAACTTAATCTTTCAAACTGGTAATGGCCATTTGAGGTGGAGAACGCTGTCTTAGCGGCGTCATTAGGATCAACCTCGATTTGATGATATCCTGAGGCTAAATCTAACGTGGTAAAGTAATTTGATTTTCCTAATTTATCTAAAATCTCAGTTATATTTGGAAGTGGATATCTATCGTCTATAGTTTTGGAATTTAGTCTTCTATAATCAATCACTAATCGAAATTGTTTTTTTTCCGTTTGAGTCAGGTTTTTTTTGGAACTACCCAAATAGGGCTAGTCCAGGGAGAAGTAGAAGGTTGAATTATTCCTTCTCTTAACATATTAGCAACTTGCTGCTTCACTTCGTTTCGGTGAACTTCTGTTAACCAGTAATTCTTTGTATGAACCGGTGTTTCATCGGTAAGATTAATTTTGTGTTTAATTTTTGAAGTAAAGCTAAGGGGTATACCTTCACAATGAAATATATCACGAAATTCCATACACAATTTCCTAATTGCGTCTTTTTCTTCCGGATTGCAATGAGCTAAATTTAAATTTTTCATATTTGCCTTTAGAATGTTATCATGAGATTCATTAAAAGGGATATCTTCATCGACATCCATTTTTTCTATTAAATAGTTTTCGTTCAGATTAATCATTTCAATAGGTACGGATTCGAAAAATTTTATTTTTACGCATTTTTCTGCTGAATTTATGATAGTTGTGATAGAAAAATTTTTGTCTACGTTAACAACAGCCATTTACATTTCAGTGCCGTTTTCAAAATTTTTATAATTCAAAATACCTGTTCCGTACACTGCGGTAACTGGAACTTCAACGATTGTATGATCGCTACTGTAGAATGTTTGGCAAATATTTGAATTCTAAATAATAGGAATTTTAGCCTTCTCAGTAATAAGTTTTTGATTGCCTTATACCGTTTGTAAACCGAGGATTGTGGGTTCGAGTCCCACCGCGCTCTTGGGTGTTGTGTATGTCCGAAATTTAGTGGTTATATATGATTAAAAATTGTTGGGTAATGTACATAGCTTATAAGCCCATTGGCCGTTCGGAACCGGCGTTAAACTGTAGGTCCCTCGAGTTAAAAAAAAAAAGTTTTTGATTATTGAAATCGATATTGGCTTTAATTTCTCTCAGAAAATCTGATCCAATGAGACCGTCGTATTTATTTGAAAATTTGAATAAATGAAATTTGATATTTTTATTTGTTTTAAATATTGAAAAGCATGGTATGGTCATTACATGTTTATGTTGAGATAGTGCATGAGCAGTTTGAATACAGAAGTTTTCTTCATATATGAATTGATCATAAAATTTAAGAGCTAATTGGGGATTCATAAGTGAACGAGAACTTCCCGTATCGATAAGAAAATATCCATTCAATTCCGGTATGAAAATGTACGGTAAATCTGTTCTGTTTGACAAGTTGTTAATATTTATCAGGGGATATTTGTTATATGGGGGCCTTCTGAAAATTTTCGTCATTTACTTGGTCCTCTACGTATTGGTTTTCTACACAAATATGTTGTCTACCGTCGGAACATTCCGGGTAGTAACTTTGGTCCTGATTATACTGGTCATAACAAAGTTTGGAAAAGCTTTCTCCATTTAAATATGGGTTACACCCTTCGAATTGTGGTAGCTTAGAGTTGTTATCGATATTATGTTTTGAACAAGAATTTTCCTCTAAATTTTGAACATCTTGTGCATACAGTTCTTCTGATTGAAATTTAGGAAGTATTTTAGATTGACTTGAACTTGTATCCATAGGTTCGTGATTTTGACTATTATGTGGTCTTCTAGATATTTGGTTTCTGAGGAGTGCGCTAGTGCGTTGGTTGGCGAAACCTGGATGTTGACGTAAGGGAAACCTATTGTTTGGTTGCCAATTATAACCCTTATACTGAGTGTTTTGTTGATTACTAGGTTGCCATTGAGGCCTATACTGCATAGATTTAGATGGAGTCTGAACATTTTGGTTTGACAAATTTGGACCTAATTGGGGTTTTATAGTATTTGGTCTACCTATATTTTGACCTTGATTCCATCGTGGAAAAAATGTAGTTGGATAATTTTGTTGCATATTATATGACCTATGTTGGGGTAAATTAGGACTCTGAAGGTTCGGATGACTCAAATTAACTCGTGGTTGCGGTTTACGAGTGATTCCAGATGAGAAATGTTTACCCTGACTTGACTTAAATTATGAAATTTTCTTCTTCCTTTACGAAAGCTAAAGCTTCTTCAAGTGGCTTTGGATTCCTCAATCTTACCACTAATTGCATATTATACAGCAATCCATTAATGAAAGTCTTAAGAGCAAAATCATCGTAATGTTGAATTTTAATTCGTTTTTCATTTTGATCTTGAATATCAGAATTCAATTTAGAAAACAGTAAGCTTCTAACATCCTGTATTCTCATACCAAACATCGAAAGATTTTCATTTCTTAAAGGCTTTAGAGTAATTAAATCTTGGATAAGGCAATCCATACTAGGTTGATCACTGAACATTAGATTGAGAGCATTTTTAATCAGCTGCCATGAAGTTAGTTCGGATCTACTACATATGAGATCAGCTGCCCTATCTCTTAATTTTCCTAATATGGTATCAAAAATGCAAATATTAATGACATCACAACGATTGTTCGCATTTTGAAAAGCATGAATAAAATTTTCACAAGAGTTTATAAACCTATTTAATTGTTTAGGATTCCCGTCGAAAACCGGAATATTGTCTGCTTGATATCTGAATAGACTCATATTTACTTGATGAACAGGAGGATTACTTGTTGGGTGAGGATTAGTTATACTGACCTGAGACCTAGCGATATTCAAACTATTTAAAATAGCAATTAATTCCTCGATATCGTTTCCTTCCTCCGAAGAATTTGACATGAATTTATTAAAATACGATTAGTTATTTTATGATTACTTCAATTTAAGTTGTAAGGAGTTGTAACAAGGGAGAGCACTTACAGTAGAATAAGCGAAGTTAGCGTCCTTCTTCTGCAAGTTCGGTGTTGTCTTCTTTTAAAAAAAAACGTTGCCGAAGTCTGACTGCGTCCTGGTTAAATTCACAATCATCAACTCCGAAAGTTTATCAGTAGCACAAACACGACGATTTTTGTATTGCCGAATATTTTAGGTTCAAAGTTTCAATACTGGTATTCTGCGATTTTCTCCATTTACCGTTCGAAACTCTACACGACTGCGCCAGTTATAGATTTGGCAATGTGAATTCGATTTTTAAAAAAAGACTTTATTCACTTGTTACAATATTGAAATTAAATCTAAGTTATAATAATGAACTATATGTAATGGTTCTCTAACCAAGGCTAAGTTAGGAATCAATATGAATATTGAAACTAGATGAACTCTTGTTCCCAAGTATCTAAAGCATGTAGGATGAGTTCTGGGAATGGAAAGATGATACTGCTACATTGACACTTCCCAGTGTCTTCTACCGTGAGATCCCAGTGGCGGATCGTAACTTGAGCATGAAAATATAATGTATATATATATATATATATATATATATATATATATATATATATATATATATATATATATATATATATATTTCAATTGTTGTTGCCTGTGAACTATTTTTAACTTTTTTATAATTATTAGCAATAACAGGCTTGGTGAATCTCAAAAAACTCGATTTTATTAAAAAGTTGACGTTTCGCCACGAAATTCGTGGCTTTATCATTTATATATATATATATATATATATATATATATATATTTGAATTCTTGATTTTTACCTGTTTATCTTATTCATTCTAAGAGATATTATTTATTGGTATAACAGGTTTATTTCAAACATTACATTTTAAAATTAAAATTCATTGGACATTTTTGTATATATATATATTTATATATATATATATATATATATATATATATATATATATATATATATATATATATATATATATATATATATATATATATATATATATATATATATATATATATATATATATATATATATATATATATATATATATATATATATATATATATATATATATATATATATATATATATATATATATATATATATATATATATATATATATATATTGATATATATATATATTTATATATATATATATATATATATATATATATATATATATATATATATATATATTTGTATTCTTTATTTTTACCTGTTTATCGTATTCATTCCAAGAGATATCATTTATTGGTATAACAGGTTTATTTCAAACATTACATTTTAAAATTAAAATTCATTGGACATTTTTGTATATATATATACATATATATATATATATATATATATATATATATATATATATATATATATATATATATATATATATATATATACATATATATATATATATATATATATATATATATATATATATATATATATATATATATATATATATATATATATATATATATATATATATATATATATATATATATATATATATATATATATATATATCAAGGGCGGATCCATGGTCATGGGGACCATGCCCCCCCAGAGCATGTTGAATATCCTTAAAATAATGAAGTGATTCCCACAAATTAAAATAAAAAGAATTACCCGCAACATCAAAACGGATGTTATGCGATTAAAACCATAAATATGTCATTTGAAACCAATAAAGTGGTGGGAGAGAACAGCTTTAATTACTTTCTAAGCTGAAAATGCTTAAATAAAAGAGAGTGTATGAGAGTTCGCTAGGTATCATAAAATGCTAAATCGTAGAAAAATATAGTTAATAACTACGAATTAAAACTAACTAATATTTTTATTATTTTTTTTACAATAACGCTAAATTGGGTACAACAATTTTTATTCCCTCGCAATCTTCGAGTAGTATTCTTCTAAACATTTTGAGATATGAAAATGAATTATTTTTTCGCACTTTTTATGAAATGCTTTATTTGTTGGGTTTCCTTGTCAATGATACAATCGATTGCAATCGATGTCTTGCGAATTGGCACACAATTTTTAGACTCATAAAATTTTAATCATTTTGAGGTTTTTTCTACACTGTAGCTGTGTCAGAAAAAGTTAGTAAAAATAATGATAACTTTAGATGTTGATATCTCAAAAGCACCATTTTTTTATCGCTCAAATTCTCAGGAAAATCTATAATTATATGTACTTGTAAATGAAAATTTTAGAATGCAAACTGGTAGTTTGCAGTTTTTTCGCTATCTTTTGAGAATTTCTTTTATCTGGAAATACGAATTATTAATGCAACATACCAACAGATCAATTACTCCTTCAATGGGTATAGATGTTTTGTCTGTCAGAGTATCATCCTCCTGTAATTTTGACTTGATGATATCCAGAGATTCCTGCCGTGGGATGTTTCGGTACATATTATCTACATCAAAACTGATGAGCTGTTCGTTGGGTCCTAGTGTAACGTCCTTGATCATTTCCACGAAGTGGCTGGAGTTCTTGACAAATGATGTTGTTTTCCCTTGTAAAGGCTGGACGATTTTCAAGATAAAAGAAGAATTCTACTTCCAGGACGATGGATTACCAATGGGATCACCACTCTCAATTTGTTTATCTCAAACATATCTCTTTCCAAGTTCTACTACAAAAACAATCAACACAACGATGAGGTTTTTTAGAGAAAAAAAGGACTCCTTAAAATTGTTTGTAGTTCAATGTAGTAGCAAGATAATCATTCACTTCCGAATAATTTCGTTTGTAGCTACGAAATTCCGAAGCCAACAAAATTTAAATGAGAAAAGATTAAACATTTATTAACTACAATCGATCTAATCGATTGTAGTTCAATTTGTTTATCTCAAACATATCTCTTTCCAAGTTCTACTACAAAAACAATCCACACACCGATGAGTTTTTCTAGAGAAAAAGAGGACTCAATTGTTCTTTGCTTAAAATTGTTTGTAGTTCAATGTAGTATCAAGATAATCATTCACTTCCGAATCACTTAGTTTGTAGCTACGTAATTCTGAAGCCAACAAAATTTAAATGAGAAAAGATTAAACATTTATCAACTACAATCGATCTAATCGATTGTAGTTCAATTTGTTTATCTCAAACATATCTCTTTCCAAGTTCTACTACAAAAACATTCGACACACCGATGAGTTTTTTTAGAGAAAAAGAGGACTCAATTGTTCTTTGCTTAAAATTGTTTGTAGTTCAATGTAGTATCAAGATAATCATTCACTTCCGAATCACTTAGTTTGTAGCTACGAAATTCTGAAGCCAACAAAATTTAAATGAGAAAAGATTAAACATTTATTAACTACAATAGATCTAATAGATTGTAGTTCAATTTGTTTATCTCAAACATATCTCTACAAAAACAATCGACACACTGATGAGTTTTTTTTAGAGAAAAAGAGTACTCAATTGTTCTTTCCTTAAAATTGTTTGTAGTTCAATGTAGTACCAAGATAATCATTCACTTCCGAATCATTTCGTTTTTTGTTACGAAATTCTGAATCCAACAAAATTTAAATAAGTAAAGATTGAACATTTATTAACTACAATCGATCTAATCGATTGTAGTTCAATTTGTTTATCTCAAACATATCTCTTTCCAAGTTCTACTACAAAAACAATCGACACACCGATGAGGTTTTCTAGAGAAAAAGAGGACTCAATTGATCTTTGCTTAAAATTGTTTGTAGTTCAATGTAGTACCAAGATAATCATTCACTGCCGAATTACTTCGTTTGTAGCTACGAAATTCTGAAGCCAACAAAATTTAAATGAGAAAAGATTAAACATTTATTAACTACATTCGATCTAATCGATTGTAGTTCAATTTGTTTATCTCAAACATATCTCTTTCCAAGTTCTACTACAAAAACAATCGACACACCGATGAGGTTTTTCTAGAGAAAAAGAGGACTCAATTGTCCTTTGCTTAAAATTGTTTGTAGTTTAATGTAGTAGCAAGATAATCATTCACTCACGAATCATATCGTTTGTAGCTACGAAATTCTGAAGCTAACAAAATTTAAATGAGTAAAGATTAAACATTTATTAACTACAATCGATCTGTGTCGATTAATTTTGTAGTAGAACTTGGAAAGAGATATGTTTGAAATAAACAAATTGAACTACAATCGATTACATCGATTGTAGTTAATAAATGTTTAATCTTTACTCATTCAAATTTTGTTGGATTCGGAATTTCGTAGCTACAAACGAAATGATTCGGAAGTGAATGATTATCTTGCTACTACATTGAACTACAAACAATTTAGCATTTCTGTCAAAACTTTTTGTTGAATTATTTTTTATGTTTAGTATTTTATGCAGAATTTATTATTTTTCCGCGTTGTTATTGATACTACAAAAAAATAAATCATACTACATTCATTAGCATCGTTTGTATAAAAATAAAGAAAAAAAAATCAATTTATTTCCAAACCGGGCTCCAGCGTGATGGATCTATGTTTTGTATACTGCCAAGGTACCATCCTACTATCGACCGTCAATAGCCCTGTTTAATTCTCCAGCAGCATTATGTCTACCTATCTATTTTGATATATTCGAAAATATAAATGGATGTATGGTTCACAAGTATTATTAAAATCTAATGGAGATTTGACACAGCACGTTCACACTAACTTAATGTAAACTAATTTGATTTAGAAGCTTATTCTCCTAGAACTCTGAATATGTTATAAAATTTGCCTCCTCTAGATTAAAAACGATAATAATGATATTGGAATTTGCAACGAAATGTGAAAGTACATTTTTAACAAAAGAGCAATTTGTTAATTATTAAAACAAAGTATCAACATTGAGATTAACATTAAAAATCTTTTGTATTTCTTTATAGTGCGCACTTATAGAAACAGAAAACTTCAACACATTATTCATAACTATATATCAAAATAAAAACTGAATATATTTTTCCTATTTCCAGCTAAAATTGCACCTGAAGCAACCATCCAAAAGCAAGATGATTTGCTAAAACCCACAGAACAAATTGTTATGGGAGACTCCAAATGGAAGTTCTATCAACAAAATGAAGAACAATTTGCTACTGAAAGAGTATATTCTTTCATTAATATTATCAAAGAACATCCAAATTTATTAAGGTTATTTACATCTGTAACCAGGTAAAACTCAGAATAAATTAAAAGGTTATGTTCACATTTTAAATTTCATATTTCAACATATAATTTTTAAGCTACACATTTAATTTGTCCATCAATAATAGAATGTCTTTTTCTCTTTAGGAACATAAGCAAGAGCTTCTTTATATTTCTGAATTCTACTTTGTACATATTCTTCTGCTGAAAACATTTCAGCTTCCTTACAATTTTGTATAAGTATAGCTTGAAACGCTTTTTCCTTTTTCAGTTCCCTCTTTTGGCGAATCTGTAATTTATTAATATATTTAAGGTACATACGACGTATATAATGCAAAGTAAAGAAAAGAAATTTTGAATGAAGAAATTTGAAGAAAAAAAAGGAAACAAAGAGTAATAACATATAATACATAAAAGTCTTAAAGGAAATACATAATTTGAAGTGTTCTCTAAAGAAAGTGATAAAAAGATAAAAATAGGTTACTATCCAAATGTTTAGTGGATATTGAGCAATAGTTGATAAAATAATTAACATAGTTAGTAATTTTTTGAATAGGATGTCATTTGGTATGTAATATTTAAATCTACTAGCATATATTAGCTAAAAAATATATATTCTAGATCATAACTACATATAAAACAGAACATCTTCTTACAGGCAGATAATGTAACCCATACATGTAGGAAATATATAATTTATAAGTTGCTAATTATGGGTTATCAAATACATGAACTCATTGGTAATCATCTTTGTATTTACCCTTTCTACCCAATTTGTTATATATTTATTTCTTGTATTGAATATATCCAAAAAAACTAATTATTTTGCACTAAGCACCTGAAGAAGGTGAAGATTCACCTAAACTTGCTGCATGCGTACTTTGTTTAATAAACCATTTGTTTTAATAAGTTTATTAATTTACATCAAGTATCAGCCTTATCAATCCAAAATATGAACTCAACTATCAGCCTGACTACAACAAGAAATGGTGGAAGTTAAAGGTATCAAATGTATATAAAAGAATTATAACTAAAATACTGCTTATATGTCAATAAGAATATGCCACATATTTACATCCATATCAAGTGTATTCTATCCAGCCCAATGTTGTGAAGAATTCAAGAAGGTTTATGTAAACTAAACAATTATGATTACAATTATTAAGATAGTCAGAAACTGAAAACAGATGAGTCTATCATCCATCAGCTTCAAATAAAATTTGAAATTACAATCACATTGTAACAGAAATAGCACAACAAATAATTTGTTTAAGAAAGAATTCTAGATCAAATATACAATTAAGAAAAAAAGTTTTGGTTTTGATAAAAATATTTTTTTCCTGAATGTAGATGCCCTTCATTTAATCAAATTTTGTTAATATAAATCAACTGCAGTTATATAGGTACTGGTATTTCTAAATAATAGACATTGAACTTACCTTTGCTCTCACAAACTTAAGCCTCTTCCTCAATTTTTTCAATTTATGATTTTTCATTTTTTGTCTTCTAATAACAATAAGCCTGGCAGCTTCTATCTGATCTATATTTCTCAGAGTTGGTAGATCAATTGTTATTTCATGTAGCAGTGGATCTTCTATAATAGGATTCACAAAGACACTTTTTGGCAATTCAATGTGGAATTTGGGATTAAACGGCATTTGAATTGCCTCATTTCTCTGATAAATCCAGTTGTTCAATTGTGCTAGATTTGGTATGGAAGAACTACTAATCGGAATATTAGAATTTTCAAAAGACAACTTTCGTATCCAATTGAAGGTTTCTCCTGTGAAATTAAATATTAATACTAGATATGAATTGATGATTATATACTCAACTTCCTCTCTTTTGAATCGAAGAATTCAATAACTTAGTAAGCAAATGAGTCATTTTAGTCGTTGTTTAGCAATGGTATATCGGGCTATATTTACGAATAATTGTCATCGATAACTAGACATTTCATACAGAATTAAATATACACTAACTTGGCTATTATAAAAGCTATGCTATAATCCATAAGATATTTATATGAACTATAACCTCAACTTCTTGCTGATGTATATCAAACGGGTGTGACTAGAGTACTGTCCAGACTTCCAGACACAGCAGACAGTGTACACGGTTTGTAGATTCTACAAACCGTGGACAGTGTAGCCATAAAATTTACGAACACTGTCCAATTCAATAGACTTACGCAACAGATGATATTTATATTTTCGTTTATCTTTTCGATACCGCAATCCGCTTTCGTCTTTAACTCATAGACAATGTGTTTAACTATTTATTTCACATAAAGCCAATAATGTTATGTTAACACATGTCCACAACCATAGTGTAAAATGTGTATTGGTTAAGTAATATAATAATTTCAATAATTCATTTACTAAGCACAGCTCTTTAGAAGAATGTATCGAGTCAATTTATGTCGCGTATCAGTCTCTGGAATATGAAAACAATTCGCTGGTGGCAAATAAAAGAAGCTCTTCTTACGAAGTTGCTGAATTTCAATACGAATACTGGAAATTTTTAACACCATTTGGTTTTGAAAAGATAAAATCACAATTTTGTTTTTATTCCGTTAAATTTTTAATCGATGAAAGTGGGGACTTTTTCAATGTAGAGGAAAAGGATTTGTTTTTAAAAACAACGGGCAAATCTTGTGAATGCTACTTTGCAAATTCTATGAGGTTACCCTGTAAAAAGAAATTTTGCAATTAAAAACTATCTTAATGAAAATCTTTTTGACTCTAACTTAGTAATTGACAGGTGGATGATGTCATATTTTAAAGAACATAATTCTTTCGTAAATGAAGAAGTTGCTCTAAATTCTTTAACCGAGATGTGTGATACTACTAATAATAAACTAATAGCTACCTTAGCATCGGATGTTTGTGGTGAAAATCATGTCATGATAAATGCATCTTCAGATGTTATTATCCACTTTGCATTTAAACCGTGCAGTGTCCTTTTTGTGATATTTCGAAAACTATTGGTTTTTGTTTTTGTTCGAAGAGCTCATCGGTCTGTGAGCACGCAAAAGTACTGCTGATGAAAACATAAAAAACTCCAACTGCTTAATTACAAATTTAACATTCTAGTGATCGAATTCTTTTGGATCATAATTAATAACTAGTTTTTTATAAGAACACGGAAAAAGGTAAAAAAATTAGTTTTACAATTTTTTTCGGACTTAAAAACGTATTTAAAATATCACTGTCAATTAAGAGTTATTTATTTTAATTTCTAAAAGTCTGAAAATAAACCGTAAATACCTATTACCATGCCTATTACCTAGTTAAAATTTTAAAAAAATAAAAGGGTGAAAAATTGTAATAAACTATTGATTAATATAATATTATAATAATGGAAGAGGAGATCAAATTTTATTGTTTATTCACAGCTTTTTTAATTAATTTGGACAGTCTTTCTGAATTTTTTTTTTGCATTGACTAGGCAGTACTTTTTTTCTGTAAGGCTGGCTTCAGACTAGGCGGAACGCGGAAATGTCAAATTCCGCCTTCAAAAATTGACTAAATTTCAACAATTTAACGCGGAATGACCTCGGGGGAGCCTGTAACCCCTAGAGGGCGCGGATAGGGGAATGCCTCCCAGATATGGGAGGTAGGAGGGAAGTAAAATACCTCCCGCGGACCAACAGGCAAATAGCGTCTGTCTCAGAGTGAGCGGCTACAAACAGCGTCTATTCCCAAAATGGGCGGCTGAAGAAAAACTCGCCAACACGTTCGGCAAGCGTGGCGTTTTAATTGCCATTTTCCTTCTATTTAAACCATGTTACAAATGTCAAATTCAAAAACAAAATTACCCCAGGTGGGTAGGGTATCATACTCGGAAGCCCACACTGACGAAAGGTCGGTCAGCCTCATGGATTCTGGGGGAGGCAAATGTTTGACAAAACCGAAAATACAACAAATTAAACCTACAAAACAACAAAAACTCGTTGTGGCAACTTATAATATCAGAACAATGAGGACAGATGAACACCTGGAAGAACTGGAACAAGAACTAAAAACCATAAAATGGGATATTGTGGGACTATGCGAAACGAGACTACCAGGGGAAAAAAACACAATCCTAAAGTCGGGTCACATCCTTTACCAAAAGAGCTCAGACACAGAATATGGAAACGGAGGAGTAGCGTTTGTGATAAATCGAAAAATTAAACATCTAATTACCAAATTTTGCGCAATATCTGAAAGAGTCATTTACCTAATCATCAAGCTGAATAAACGTTACAACCTACAAGTAATTCATATATATGCACCAACAAGTAATTCAGAAGATGAAGAAATTGAACAACTGTATGAAGACATATCACAAGCTAGACAAAGAGAAAAAACATATTACACTATCGTCATGGGAGATTTCAACGCGAAGATTGGGAAAAAACTAGACGATGATGACGTTTTCATCGGGAACTTCGGCTCTGGGGTTGGGAACCATAGAGGCGACATGCTGTCGAACTATATTAACAGCGAGAAGCTATATTGTTTAAATACATTCTTTAAGAAACCGCAACAAAGAAAGTGGACTTGGAAAAGCCCAGACAATAAGACCAAAAATGAGATAGACTTTATTCTATCAAATGACAAAACATTTTGCAGTGACGTTTCGGTGCTAAACCGTTTTGGAACTGGCAATGACCATAGGTTAGTTAGGGCAATTTTTGTGATAAAAACAAAGCTAGAGAGAAAAAAGTTGCTATACACAGCGAACTTTCCAACTATAGAAGAGTTAACTCGCAGACAAGGCGAATATCAGTCAGAGCTTAAAAAGAAATTAGAACCCATACGAGAACTGAACACCATTTTTTATTAAAATAAAAAACCATCAAGGTATTTTAGTCTCGGACAGGAAGGACATTGCAAACGCAATACAGCACTTTTATACAAACTTATACTCATCAGTCGTATCGAAACCAGACACGGAACTTGAAACTACAGCAAACTCGATCATAAATGTCGGATCAGAAGACCTCCCGGAAATAACAAAATACGAAATCGAAATAGCGCTTAAACAAATGAAGAACAAAAAAGCCCCTGGGAAAGATCAAATAACCTGCGAAATGCTGAAAACAGGAGGCGACGTCATAGAAGAAGCGGTCAAAATCCTCCTAAACAAATGCCTAGCGGAGGGACAAATACCAACAACATGGCGAAATGCAGAAGTTATTCTTTTATTTAAAAAAGGCGACATCACAAATATTGAAAACTATCGTCCTATAAGCCTACTATCCCACTTGTATAAACTTTTAACTAAAATTATAACCAACCGTCTTACTGGAAAACTTGACTTTTATCAACCAGTAGAGCAAGCAGGATTTCGGAAGAGTTTCAGTACCACAGACCACATCCAAACGATCAGAACCTTGATTGAGAAGGCTACAGAATATAACATCCCCATACATCTGGCTTTCGTAGATTATCAGAAGGCCTTCGACTCAATCGAAATCTGGGCTGTCCTGGCGGCGATGAACAACGCAAGAATCGATTCCAGATACTCGCTCATTCTAAAAAACATTTATGAGCATGCCACGTTTCACGTAAAAATGGACGAAGATCTGAAAACAGACAAAATACAGATAAGAAGAGGAGTTCGCCAGGGCGACACCATATCACCCAAGTTGTTCACGCTTGCCTTAGAAGATGTCTTTAAACAACTCAACTGGGAAAATGTGGGTATAAACATCGATGGAACATTCCTCAATAATTTGCGCTTTGCAGATGATATTGTCCTAATCAACAGCGACATAAATGTACTGCGAAGTATGATTCAACAATTAAACAATGCCTCAAAAAAAGTGGGATTAGCAATGAACATAAATAAAACCAAGATAATGAGTAACAACAACGATCCGATTATGATAGACAATGAAAGGTTAGAAACGGTAGAAGAGTATATGGGTGCATCAGAACAACAGTGGTTCAAGCCCAAAATTTTGATTTTCTTTTTTATTCTCGATTCAGTACCCCCAATACGGTTCCTTTTCAGAGCAACAAAGATCCAAGTCCACTCCTCAATAGTTGCCTTTAAAATACCACTAGATTGGTATTGCTGTGAATTAAAAATGAAAATGTTCAGAGCAAAAGTGACTCAAGTCCTACTTTTCCTGTCAGGACACGTATTGCTTCAATCAGTGGATGTGACTAAAAATTCAGTTAATCAACTGAAGATTCAAGTCATCAAATTCAAACGTGGACAACCATTTTCTTTATTATTCAGAGAGAATGTCTCAAATGTTATGGACTTTCGAGAGATTTTCTTAATAAAGAAGTGCGTTGGAAAGAAATTAAAATCTTTAGCAGCGGTAAATCGTGAGCCTCTGTACATGCAACGACGAGCCATAACTTTAGTAAAGAAGAACGATAAAAAATCGCTTCTACCTTTTATACCACTTATTTTTCATCAATTTCATAACAATCTTCCTGTTAAAATTAATACAAGAACATTCTTCCAAAATGGTCAGGATCAGAGTAATCAGTTGTTGAGTGATGAAGAGTCCAACAACGAATACCAATTCGACGAATGGATTAGCTAGTTTTTTTAATATTCATGTTACAATTGTTTTTTGATATAAATTTTATTTTACTTACTTGTTTCAATCTAAAAACATCTTTGCAATCCTAATACACACAAATTTGAATTTGTAACTCTACAATTCAAATTTAATTTATGTAAAACTGTAAAAGAATGTTTTCAGAGCAAGTAAAATAAATAACATAAAATCTTTGAGCTAAATTCAGTTTTATTCTTGTGACTTGGATTAAACAATGCACCCTAATATGAATTCGTTCAGTGCAACACTGATCTAAGTCCATTTTTTTTTCTGAATTGATTGATTAGTTAGGTGTTTTTGAATTTATCATTCATGAAGTATAAGAGAAATAAAATTTTATATGTCACCAAAAAGAATCTAAAGAATCCAATTTGATATAAATAACAAGAATTTACTTATTAACACAAACGCAAATATCTTAATTAAACAAAACTTTGTAAAATGGACTTGGACCACTGTTGTTCTGATACACCCATATATACCTAGGACACGCGATAAAGTTGGGGAAAGAAAACCAAACCCGGGAAATAAGAAGAAGAATTGGAGCAGCGTGGGCAGCTTTCGGGAAATTAAAACATATACTTAAAAACACGGATATACCCATAAATCTGAAAAGGAAGGTTTACGAAACCTGTATACTACCTGTCAAAACATATGAGCTGGAGACCATGGCTATCACCCAGAAAAGCGCAGAAACACTTAGAGTATCACAAAGAGCGATGGAACGTGCAATGCTAGGCATTAGCCTGAGGAACAGGATAAGAAATGCAGAAATTAGAAAGAATTCAAAAATACCCGATATTATGCAACGAGTAGCCCACCTCAAATGGCAATGGGCTGGTCACGTGGCTAGAGAAGATACAAGACGCTGGACATCAAGAATAGTCAGATGGTGGCCGCGGCAAACAAAGAGAAGCGTAGGAAGACCACCCACAAGATGGATAGACGATATAAGGAAAATAGCGGGTAGAAACTGGGTGCAAAAGGCGCAAAACAGAGGTACATGGAAGAAAATGGAAGAGGCTTACGTTCAGGAGTGGACGGAAAGAGGCTGAGAAGAGAGAGAGAGAGAGAGGGAGACATTGGGAATCGTTACGAACATTTCGATTGGTCTAAAATTCAGATTTGACATTTCCGCGTTTTGCGTTCCGCCTACTCTGAAGCCAGCCTAACTGTCTGGAGAGTGTTTGTAAAACTTCTTGCTACACTGTCCAAAAAGTAATAATAATCTCTTTCGCGCATGCTTGTTATATTGGACAGTATTCGTAAATTTTATGGTTACACTGTCTGGACAGTGCTCTAGTCACTCCCATATCAAAAAGTTAACATTCTTTTTCTTCTTGAAATATATTGGTACCCTATAACGATCTGATCAAGCTTCTTCGTAGGACGATCGGAATGATCTGAATCTGCTGGGACTGCCATTTCGTAATAGATTGAAGCTCTGATTTGCTCTCTTCTATCAGAAACTCGAATTAATGTTTTTTATGTACTTATTGAAATATCTAATACTTCGATAGATATAAAAATAATCGAGTTTAGTTTCTGAAGTATGTAATGCTGAAGTTGGGTTAACGGTCGAAGCGTCAAGTGGAATTAAAAAATTATCTTTGAACTTTTTAAAAGATTATTACTTTCGCCTTAATTTGGATAAGTGTTCATAATCACAATAATATCCATTATAGCAACATAATAAATTAGCAACATAATTAGTGTGCTTTGTCAAAAGGTAAGATTATATTTCCTAATTGTACTAATACCTAATATTGGATAACTTTGCTACGAGGAATTTTTTTCTTCTTATACAAATTCAGAATAAGGTCTATTCAGGGCGTTGATTCTAGGAAAAACCATTTGTTCATCCAGCTGATGGTCAAACTGTCTCCTAAATCACATAAAACTATGTCTTAAGAATGTTTCACAATCAAAATATGAAGATTTGCAATAAATCAATCAATCTCTGGATATTTATTTGTAATTTCGAAGGAACCCCAATATCACCAAGTCCCCTTGGTGTTTCTAGCTAAGAAATATAAGATAAAAATAAGCGCAATTAAATTCACCCTGCCATCAGCTGCTAATGAGTTCATAAATAGCGGAAGTATTTCTCCTGAAGAACATTTTTTCGTCCCCGCCAGAATGGAAAGGTCCTGTGAAAAAAAAAGCTTACAAGAATGATCTCAAGAAGCTCTAAATCATTATTTCCTATCTTTTGTATAGATTGATTGTGTTCTGAATAATGGCTATCTCGATATATTATCAAAATGTCCGAGGTCTTCGAACGAAGTTGCATAACTTCAAGAGTAGTGTCGCGTGTGCTGATTATGATGTCATTTTTGTGAGTGAGTCTTGGTTAAATGGAAATATTTTTGATTCCGAATTGGTTGACCTCAGTGTTTACAGTGTTTTTCGCCTCGATAGATGTTCAACTAGCAGATCTAAATGGAGGGAAGGGAAGTGTTCATTGCAGTAAAGAATACATTGGATCCGACCCTGGTTGGTGAATTCTCTACCGAATCTGAGGATGTTTGGGTTCGTATAGTGATTAATGGAGCTAAGATATTTATGTGCTGCGTTTATTTTCCACCAGGTGACTTGGGTGCCATGAATCTGTTTGCCTCTAATTGATAACTTGAGATTACGGTTAGAGAATCACACTGTACTTATGATCGGTGATTTTAACTGTCCCTCTCTCAGTTGGTCGTGGGATGATTTGCATAGTTTTTTAAGTCCTTTTAATGTTGAAGATCGCTGTGTAAATTTGATTGATGCTCTCTCTTTTTCAGGATTATTGTAGTTTAATTTTGTAAAGAATTCTAATAACAAAATTCTTGATTTAGTCCTCTCAAATACTAATAAAATTGTTAATCTTAATCATTGCGACGAACCACTGGTTGCCGAAGACTCTCACCATCCATCTATCGTGTTTTTGTTCAGTACAGGGTAATATAAACCTTTGTTATCTGCTGGTAGTACCCATTATAATTTCAGAAATGCCCTCTACGAACTCCTAAATGAAACTATCAATGATATTTGTTTCTTGATCGCGATGTTGATGAGAACGTAACTTTATTTTATAAGATATTAAATAATTTACTAGAACTTTATGTAGTCAAGAAAGCCAGGAATATTAGGTATCCTTATTATTACTCTGTAAAAACAATACAACTTATCAAGCGTAAAAATTAATTTCATTCCAAATGGAAATAGTTATTTGTATACCTAGGTCGCGAAATACCTTTTTAGCGTACCGAAAGAGAAATTATCGCCGAGGCTGCTTGCGGCCGAGGGAGGATAATGTTGAGGTAGCTAAAAAGTTTCGCGGCCATGGCATACACACTATTTTTCGTGCAATCGACAAAATTATTAAACTAGACAATCGCAAATAATAGTACATTATGTTACTAGGAGTAGAAGGCTATCATTATTGTTGAGCCCAGATTCTTGCACTGCCAAGGCGTTAGCCGAGTTATGCAAACTGGGCGAAACATATAAAGGGTCTTCAGCTCCGAGTGACATATACTATTTTTTCTTCAAGCGTAAATTGAAAAAATTGAATACATTGTTTATATCTCACACTTTTCAATAGGTACGGACAAACATCAAATTGAATAAAAATTGAATGACAGTTCCTACCTACACGACAGTTCCTACCTACTTGGTTACAACGCCCATAATAAGACGTTGCTATCATTTCTCATTATTTTATTACTAGTACAATAATGAGCGTTCATTATTTTACTAGTAAAAGAATAGGTTATTTCTACGATCTGTGTTGTCGAAAATAATATAGATATTATTATACGCTTGAAGAAAAAAATATTAGTGCTTTAAAATCAACAGTAATTAACAAGTCACAGCGTTGCTATGGAAAGACCTTGTTCGAATATATACAAAATATTTAGACAGTTCTTGACAGAACGCAAAATGCATTGAGATACAAGATGTCTCTCTTTGAAATATCATAGTTGTTGTTACTTTTAGGTATAAGTGACGTTTGGTTTGGCGGCCGTTGCTAATGGGTAACGGCCGCGAAATTAAATTTCGCGTACTGTGGTGCGAACGCGAAATACTCGCTTCGCGTGCGATTGCACGAAAAGATATAATAAAACAAGTGATTTTGTTGAATTCAGGTTGTTGCGTTCTTAATCGAAGCAACTTATCAAAGCCGATTATCATAGATATTTAACATCAGAATGAACTTATGTGTCTGTCAAGAATAAAAATAGGGATATTCCTAAGACAATGTCTTTCGATGATGTTAGGGCTGACAATGTTAATAATATAAGCGAATTATTTGCGAGCTATTTTAGGGGTGTTCACAATACTCCCATGCTTGCGGATAAGTGTAACGTCATTTCGTACAGTGATCAGTTTGTCTTGAGTCATATTCAACTGACAGATTACCAAGTTGAACAGTCGCTTCTAGGTGTTGATATCAATAAAGGGGCTGGTCCTGATTCGATTCCTCCATTTTTTGTCAGAGCTTCCAATTCATCTCTTAAAACTCCCCTAACTATTAGAGACATGAAGCAACATCATAAATTATAACACTTATCCGTATACGTAACGGACGAAGATAAGTGACCTATCAAATAAAGGTATAAAGCAGTATAAAATGTATTTTCGTAATCCCATACTGTTATTTCGATTTAACGGTATTCAGATGACAATTGAAAAGTCAGTGTTAACGGCCGCCGGCCGTTATAATTTTATAACGGCCGGCGGCCGTTAAGAAATCACGTGTTCAAATATTTATTTCAAAACATCATTCTGGTTACAATAACAATTATAATAAAACTAACTATTTATTTATTTGAAAAGTAATTTGACAATTGCTATTATTTGAAATGTCTATCTTATTGATTAGAGATTTACCATCTATAGCAACAGTTTTTGAACTTGTTGTCGGTGAAGCCTCATTATTATGAAAAAGTTGTCTCGTTATCTTCATTCTCTTCGAAACTGAATTTTCAATATACGACTCCGCCACCGCAGAGGAGTCCCAACCTCCAAGTTCTTTTACCGATAGTAGATCGCCACCATTTTCTACAAGCATGGTAACCGAGGATCTGTGAAACGAGTGCCCTGTGTAGAGCTGAGGGTTTTCTAATTTTAAGAATGCTGCAATCTGAAAATAAATTTCTGTTGGTAATACTCTAATATGGTGAAAGATTTAAAATAACTAACCTTGAAATGTCAATGTTGTCATAAACTCTCAAAGTAAGTTTCAACATTGAAATCTTCGTCCACAGCGAGTTGGGAAAATAAACCTTCGATTTTCCTTTCGCATAGGCTAATAAAACATCCTCATTAACCACCTTTACATTCTTGCTATTACGCCAATTTTCAAAATTTTCATATTCTTTTTTATACCGCTGTTGAGTTATTTCCGGCAGTAAATCAACACTCGCTGCACATGATTCTTCCAATATTTCAAAAGGAATTTCATTTTATTCCTCAATTTCATCCATAGTCGTCGTTACAGCGAACTTGCGAACACAAAAAACTGACGTTGTTTATAAAATTGCCAAACAGTTCCATGACAAGAGTGCACGACGTTGGGATTTTTTTTCAGAATTACGAGGTATGGGGTTTGTTTTTTCTTCGGAATCAAAATGTAATCTTCCAACGGGATTACGAAAAGTCTTTAACGACACACGGCCGATACGCAAATAACGGATTCGGTTAGTTATAATCCGAGGCGCAGCCGAGGATTATAACTAAAGGCGCAGCCGAGGATTCAATATCCAACCTAATCCGTTATTTGCTACATATCGGCCTTGTTACGTTAATAACTATAACGCAACGTATCCGCTTTGAGTGTTAACCTAAAAAAATCGTATTTTTGTTTTTGGTGGTGTTTTTGCTTTTATTTGGAAAGTATGGATGCAATTCTTGATCCGATGTTAATTGATGAAGACGATGATGATGTGGATGACCTCATCTTAATGCACATATTGCATGAAGATGAATTGTTGGGAGTCAGAGCGGCAGTTTTCGAGCTGTTTGATTTGGAACTTTATAATAATGCTCGTTGTCTGTCTATGTTTAGATTTTTGAAAGAGGATATACCTCGATTGGCTACAGCCCTGGCACTACCTGACCCCCTTCTGGTAAATAGGCAACTATCAGTTCTTGAATTTAATGCATTTTATACTATTGTACTTACTTAAATGGATCTTCTGCAACTTTCTTTCCGAATTTTTCAAGCAAAATTCTCGCCCTATCTTGCATACTTTGTTTTGTGAAGTCTTTACAAGTAATCTCTCTCACATTTTTTCCAATCTCATTCCACCTGGTTGGGTCTTCATATGGATTTTGCCTTGAATTTCCCTGAGTAGGACCAAGTCATCATTTCCACTATAATAAAGTCTTTTACTTTTTGCATCCATAGTTGTTGCCATAAAACTGACAAAAATACTTCAAAATGAAATGAAAACACCGAGGGAAACACAAAAGCATCACAAAAGATAAACAATAAAGTTTGGTTATGTCATTGGAGGACAAGTGGTTTGGATACGTCACGGATGATAAGATACGGTGCCGCATCGATACGTCTCACGTAACTTATCGAAGTAGACGTATCGGGTTTGCACATGCGCATTTCGATACGGATATGGATAAGTGATGATTTTAAATACTGCTTTATGTCTCTATTATTTGCAACAAATCGCTGTTTTCGGGTGTTTTCCCGGAGTATTGGAAAAATGCGTGCATAGTTTCCGTTTATAAGGGTGGAGATCACAGTCAAGTGCAAAATTATAGACCTATTAGCAAATTGAGTGTTTTTGAAAAAATCTTTGAAAAATTGATTTATCCGTACCTTTTTAACCTGGTGAAAACCCAAATTATTTCAGAACAACATGGATTCTTCAAAGGAAGACACTTGGTGACTTCTCTGGAATACTTGACTAATAAGCTTGATGACCGGAAGCAGGTTGATATATATATATATATATATATATATATATATATATATATATATATAATATATTTATATATGTTATATATATATATATATATATATATATATATATATATATATATATATATATATATATATATATATATTATATATATATAATATATATATATATTATATATATATATATATATATATATATATATATATATATATATATATAATATATATATATATATATATATGTGTGTGTGTGTGTACATTTCTTGCAGCTGTGGCTTTATTATTTACCAATTGCGTGCTATTCAGTATTCAGTCTAAAATCAACAGATATGCCTTGCCAACCCAGCAGCCTGAACAAACCTATGGTACGCTCCACCCTCGAAGGTGTTTTCGGTTTACTAGGACTTGCAGGGGTTTGAACGTAGAAATCTTAATATGTGTAAGTATATCTATGGGTTTAATCTCGCATAAACCGCCAATTGTTGAAATAATCTCGGTGCGCTTGAGGAACGTTATGAACTTTTAAAGAGAAGTGCTCTTTTAAAATAAACCTTCAAAACACACATTAGCAATTTTAATAAAATGACCAAAATATCATAGAAATTTTAATAAGTTAAGATATAAAAGCTTACAGGCTACTTAACGTGGATACCAAGCTAGTTAGTCGAGTATGTTAGGTACGCTGGCTAGTATTTGGGAGGTCTCGGGTTCAAACCTCGGGGCCGACTGGTCTGCTATGAGTTTTTCTCAGAGGTTTCCTCATGGTAATGTAAGTCACTGCTTGCAAACTTATAAGGCGAATGCTGGACCAGTATTAATCCTCTGAACCCTACCCACACTTCCTATGTTCCATAAATATTCCGTCTCACCTATCCTTAATGTACTTGTACATACAAGTGTATCCTCTGATCTGGCTGAAGGAGTTAATCCCAAACTCAAGCTGCCCGCCTCCCTGACACATACTTCAGGGAGGAATGAAACACGTGTGTTTCCTTTTCAACGTGGATTGTGCAGTGGTCAAAGAAGCTTTGTGTACTATGCCAGAAAGTACTTCAATTTATTGTCCTATGAAATAAACGCTTTGAATGTTTCAAAAGGTGTAGTGTGGAGGAGGTTTAGGGGCTCAGTCTGTAACTATCACAGAAAATGGAAGTGCCTGTGTGATCTAATTGTGTTGAAATCGTGCTTCGTTTGATTTTTGGGTAATTATCGATAGTACAACAGACTGCCCCGATTTTCTTGAAATTTCGGATTATAGCTTATTTTAGCCTGAAAAAGCCGAATATGAAGTCAGATTCTTGAGGTTTTTATATTATTTTCACTGATTTTGCGTGTATCACGTTTTTTTTTAATTGCTTTCGTTATGCAGTGTATTAGTCTTTTTCTGATATTTATGAAATTGTTATTATTTTTTTACCAACGGGCAATATTGTTTTTTGGTAAAAGGGAAGTTTTAGAATAAATATTATTATAATTGCATATAAGTTATAACAATTGAATCAGTTGTTTAAGTCTACTTGACAGTCGACGCCGAAAATACATAGACTGGTCTGATGGCAGAAACCAACCTACATGAACCGTTTGGAAATTCCCCGAAAATAATAGATTAAAGTTGGAAATAAAAACTTCATCCATCTGGCCGCCACCTGGAATGTCAGATCCCAATATAATTGATATTTTAATTTTTACCTAGCCTAGCATCAAACAAAAGTCAACTTTGTGTATGCTTTGGAAGTATAAAATCTCTTCAATCGCCGCCATTCTCATGTAGAGGTTTCAACAATTTTCCTTCAACGCCGCCATTTTAATTTATAATTATTAAGATTTCATGTTTTTTGAAGTTTTACGCAGCTTCTGCTGGTTGAGTTGGGGGGTTGAAATTTGTTACGTAGTTTGAGTTTATGTTAGGAAAATGCAAACTGTTGGTTTCAAGGGTTAAAAGGCTGAACATGTCTATGTTAATTCGATTGACGTTAAATAGGTGCTACTTGTGGATTTCAAATGTTTCTTCTGTCTCACCACAGCAATTTTGATATAAAAATTTTACGCCTTTTTTCAGGTATTCAAGCTTTGAATATCTGTTCAGTATCTCCATTGACCTAGGTGGTTACGAATTTGTATGTATAAAGAACAAAAATGAGGGCAATAATCGAAGTTAAAAATTTTTTCTTGAGAATTGGAAGTTCTAATATTCGAATTGAAAATATTTTTGATCATGTATTAGAGGTCTAACACATCATTATAGTGGATACTGAGACTCGCTCAGTAATTTTTTATTCATGCTTCAATGGATGAGAGTTACAAAAACCAAAAGGAAGTGGCCCTCATTTTATAAATTATTATTGTTCAGATATTCCATGCCACAAGATAAAACTTCCAACGAATTATTGAGAAGCTTCCACTATCGCGAATTTGTGAAATCGCAACGTGAAATTCTAGGTGATAACAGAATCATCATTGATAAAAATCAATATTTTTAACAATATCTAGTTTTAAAAATTGTCCTAAACCTATTAATGAACTATATCTGAAACAGACATATTGACACCAATGTCACATTTTTAGGAAAACATGGTATGTTTGAAAACTAATATATCCAAATAGATCAATATTTATTAGATTACAAGGTTGGTTTGTAAATGAACAGTAAAATGAAAAAAATTGATTGTAGGATAGCACTGAAAAAAGTTCAATTTAATTTTGATATAGCTTTCTAAACTCAATCTAAGCAGGATTTGATTCAACTAAAATTTTATACCCTCCTGAAGACTCAAGGAAAACATTAACTAAAATTATTCTGCATTCTCAATTCCTATTACTGAGTTGAAGTCAAAAAAAAAAGTAAAAAAATATTTCTGAATTAATTAACTTAAGAGTATTCAACAAGTCTTTTTCGAATTTAAATATCAGAATTCATTAGATTATTTTTAATATATTGTAGAATTTGATGTATTGTTTCTCTATTTGTATTGCTATCTAATGTAAAAAGTTCCAAAATTATTTCAGAGTTCTGTTTCCTTATAACCATAAAAAATTTCGCAATATAGTTGTCCTCAACAGTATTCTTCGATTTAAATTTTTTTTGACTATAATATTCATTGTCATCTTCATTCTCTCTTTTAGGTGTGTTCAAAGTGGAAGATAAGTCCATTTCTGCCAATTTTTCAGAAGTACCATCTACCTCAACAGTTTTTTTATCAGATGACGCTAGAATCTGTTCAAAATTTTCAACTAAATGTGAGCAATTTCCAGAAATATTAGAATTTTGTTCAATTATTTGTGGAAAAAAATTATTCATTTTATTATTTGAAACGAAAGTTGTATCTTGTGTTTCATTTCTCAACCTATATTTGTCTCTTTTTTTTCTTCTTTGGTTAGACCATGTATTTGAAGTAGCCATGATTTCATAAATGATACTTCTTTTATTTGTTTTGTGGTCTTTGATTTGCAACTTTAATTGTTCAATTATCTTCAAAATTAGTAAATTTACTGCTTCCACTGTGTAAGTATTATCTTTACCACAATTAGGTACAATAAAATTCAATGGTGGTTTTGTCTTCAGCTTTGAAGTTTTTGAGCTTAATGGTACAGTTCTTAGGTCTATATCTAGAAAAGTCCATGCTAAGCCCCATCTTGTTGTATATCCTTGGCAAAACTCTGTTTGTTTAAAACTACAAACTTCAGATTTTCGGAGAAGTGCTTTCAGTGGTACCAAACTAGATTTATGGCCAATCATCGTAGTGAATATTCTCACTTTTTCTCTCAATTCAATACTTTCTTTAATTAGCATTGATATAAACTCAACTTCACCACCATTGACTACTACCTCATCTATAGAAGCACAGAAAGCATTTTTTGGATGCGGTCTAGTTGATTTTCTAGACTTAAAGAAGGGATGCAGTTCTTGAGTCGAAGCAAAGAATGGTGGATTACACATACAAAAATCAAACACATTGTCCTTATTTTGTAGTACTTCTTTCAGTAAAGCATTTTTTGTAGTTTCATAGACTTGTACGTTATCATCTAATAAATTGCTAGAAATGTTTCTTTTTGCACATTCAAAACTGTCTTTGTCAATCTCAGTACCTATCATATTCCATTTGAATTTTTTTGCAGCCATTAAAGGATATACACAAGAAGCACCAGTGCCAATATCTATTCCATACACATTATCCAAATTAGCTCTCTCTATATTGAGTAAATCTTCTATCCACAATAAGTAATTCAGGCGTAAAGGAATTGTAGGAATTAACTTAGTTGAAGGAATTTCAATATTGAGATCAAAATCTTTCAGCAGTAAAGCCCGAGATAATGCTCTCACTGAATTTACATCTTTAAAATCTAGGCTGACCTTTCCAGCAATATCTTGCTTTAGGTGTTTCCTGAATTCCGGATAGAGAATAGCAAGATCCTTGAAATTAGGTGGATTGATGTAAATGTTTCTTGGATGCATATACTTGTTCATCGACATTTCATATGTGAGATCTAATAAATAACGTAAAAATCAAAGAATGATGAGAGTATGAGAGGAACTGTTCTGAAAATTCAAATGAGGTTAACTACTGAACGACGACAGAGCACAGAGTAGCAGCGTTGGGATTTTCGGTCTATGGCTTTGTACTAAATCGGTGAAACAAAATGTACCAGATTGTACTATATTTGGCGGGAGATTCAAAAGTTTGAATTTTATGAGCTGTAATTTTCTGGAAATACCTTGTTTTAAACTGTTTGAATTAAAACAAAATTATGAGAACAAATTATTTTTATTAACAGATGAATAAATAAAATACGAGAGTAAAATCAGAAATAATAACAGAAGACATAACAAATAAAAAGATTCACTCTGAGTTCAATATGGATAACCATGAGATAATAAAAATACTATGATGCACAAAAATAAATAGAAGACATATTTCTAACAAGAAAAATAACTTATAAGAAAGTATATAAATATTACAGAATAAAAACTCAACTAAAAAATAAACTCTTGTTAGGATATATCAAGAACATTATAGTAACATTTTCATCATCCAATTAAGGTTTTGAGATTCAGTGCATGCAAAGAACTGAAGGCACAAAATTAGACACAATTAGAGCTGCCTACCAAACATTTTGAATGCATTAAAGCATCACATGCTCTTGTATTCAGCCTATTTCGGTTTTTATCAGATTTATCTGTGAAAAATCCTTTCTTTTTTTTGAATATATAGGCAACCACTGCAACCAGCGTATTATTGTTTGTTGCCTACTCCACTGAGAGAGTAGTTATCGAAAAATCGAACGCTGTTCTTTGAGACCTTCAAAATGTACTAAAATATAGCTAATTATCGGTTTGTTGCACTAACGTATTTTTGCAATGCAAATGTACCAGATTTAGTACAATTGTACTATCATTCCCAACGCTGCAGAGTAGTGTTAGTGTGCCAGGCAGAGCGTGTGACGGTGTGACCGTGTGAGAGAGATATCGGTAAAATGAATAGCGCCTGTCCTGTGATAGTTATTAACGTTACAAGGCCGATATGTAGCAAATAACGGATGAGGTTGGATATTGTAATCCTCGGCTGCGCCTCGGATTATAACTAACCGAATCCGTTATTTGCGTATCGGTCGTGTGTCGTTATAGTTATTAACGGGTTGAAGATCCAAAAAGAGTTTTTGAATTCAAATTTATTGCGAACGTCAAATAAGTATAACCTCTCTTGTGTTCTTGTATTATTTTTTGTCGGGTGATTTTTCCAATTTTCATTCACCTATTATTAGCATTCTTTGGGTAAATTATCATGGAAGATGTAATAGACTATATAGCGATCAGGCGCGGGGGTGTGGATCATAATTTAATGAGAGGTATAATCTTACATAACATCTTTGAAGAGGAACAAGAACGTGAAAATATTGATGGAAACATACCCGGATTCGATTTGTATAATATTGAGGTTGAAGAGGTGAAAAGAATTTTGAGAGGATTTGCCACGGTTATGCCAAACTTTGCAGATACCAAACCCAATTGTCTGAACATAAAGCAACTGGTAAATGCAATAGTTTGTGGTAATAATTGTGATTAATTTGGGCAAATATATTTCTTAGGCATCGAAGGCTTATGTATTTTACTGTTCTCATTGAAAATAATTTTCCTGTTATAAGGGTAATGTGCTGCTGAATCACTGACCAAATATCTGGGTTTTCAAATGGATTATTACTTAGAACCACTCTAAGAAGTAACAGAGCCTCCATATCTGTAAATCGTAGTCTTTTTTTAACTATCGTGGCAAGTGAACAAAAACCGTTGAAAAAATATCAAAATTAGCAGGCCAATTCACACAAATAAACAAACCAAAATAGCACTGTGACATAACCAATAAAAATACCGAAACTGTCAATCTCAAAACATCAGATCGCAGACTCGATTGATGGTTGCCACATAGTAAGAAATAACATTTTTTGCGAATTTTTAATACAAAGGAAGAAGTTTGGAACGAATTAGCACGATAGTATATATGATATTAGTCACTTATCATAGTTTAAATAGTCTATTTTTCTTTAGTTTGTAACAATTTAACACAAGCGCGTTTAAACTTGTCAACACCGCGAATATAACGGACGTTTATTAAGCGAACGTTAAGGTTTCGTTGATAACGTAGTACGTTATCGGTTAATAACCGTCTCGGTAATTTCAAAGCTTCTGCGCATGCTAAGAATAACCGAAAACGTAATTTACGTGTAAATTTAGGGTCTCAAAAACTCCCTAATACCGCAGGACGTTAATAACGTTTTCCGTTCTGCGCAAACTCAACATAGCGGTTTACGCTTAATTGACTTCAAATAGAAACTCAAAAACTCCCTATTGGTTTTACGTTAAGCGGTATTTTAGTTTTATTTAAGTTATCGGCAGCAATATTTTACCGTGCCCTAAGGATATAGATTCATTTTATTTTCAATCCTTTTTCTTAACTTCCACTAGAATCTCCGCAATGGATAAAGATCTTGAAGTGATAATTATTGGTGATGGAAATGATCAAAACATTGAAGCCGCTATTTTGATGAACATTATAAGGGATCAACAAGATGTTGTCCAACAGCGTTTTTCATTAGACGAAGTTTCAGATGAAGACTGTAAATGTTTGTTTAGGTTTGAGAAAGATGATATTTACAGATTGTATCACGCTATACAGATTCTAGAGTTTGTATTTTATCAATTTACCATTACTTAAAAATCAAATGAAGGAATTAGAACAGTCGTACGTTTATATTGATATTAAGTACAAAAAAACAACAAAATTACATAACCTTTAACTTTTAAAAAATCGCTGCGCATGCCCAGCATGTTAATTTGTTAGGCGCTATTTCAAATGCCATCTGTCGTTATGCTCCGTAAATTAGGGCTGGCGGTAACGTTATTTAGGGACGTTGCGTTAAGAATCGAATCGCGCATAGGTTAAATGTCAAAATACGTATGCTCTAATACTGCCTGACGCTATTTGGGTTACCGATATCTCTCTGATATACAATAACTATATCTTCCTTGAATACATGTTAATATTTAAGGAGGTGATTCTTCGACTTATTTTAAGAAAAAAACTACCTATGAACGTATGTCCTAGAATTCTTAACTTTTGAGATACAGGGTGATACAATTTCGAAAAAAAAACATTTTTTTAGTAATAACTGATATAATATTGTAGACAACTCTATAAGATTTGGTACATTTTTTGTACATTTGGGAAAAATCTGATCTCTTGAATTGCTTTCAGTCGACGCACATACATTTCCACATTGCATCAGATATTTGAGGAATTGATCCTGAAGTAAAATGATTTTAATTTTTTTTAACGAAAACCATGCGTCGGATAAAGAAAACCCATGAGATCGAATTTGATCAAAAGTAAATGAGGATCTCAAAATTTATTTTTATTTCAAGAGAAAGCAGTGACGTAGTATTTTCTCCTCCAAAAATATTCAATGCAAATCCCGTACGAACGAAATATATATATATATATATATATATATATATATATATATATATATATATATATATATATATATATATATATATATATATATATATATATATATATATATATATATATATATATATATATATATATATATATATATATATATATATATATATATATATATATATATATATATATATATGTTCAGAAAGATTTCCGCGGTCGGAAGTATTTGAAAAACTTGGTTCACGGAATGAACCGCGTAAAAGATTTGAAAAATCTCGACGTTTCGGCTCCTTTTGCGAAGCCATCTTCAGGAGAATTAGAAGGGAAATAATTCAGACTCGTGGCCTCAATCTGCCTACTCCACGAATCGAATTTAGGAGGAATCGGAAACAATACGATTACGTGGTCTCAACCTGCCTACTCCACTAACCGTATTGCTTCCTGTCAACTCTGAAGTCTCAATCTGCCTACTCTTCAGAGTCAACTGACAGAGTCAGTTGAATACGGTTAGTGGAGTAGGCAGGTTGAGACCACGCAATCGTATTGTTTCCGATTCCTCCTAAATTCGATTCGTGGAGTAGGCAGATTGAGGCCACGAGTCTGAATTATTTCCCTTCTAATTCTCCTGAAGATGGCTTCGCAAAAGGAGCCGAAACGTCGAGATTTTTCAAATCTTTTACGCGGTTCATTCCGTGAACCAAGTTTTTCATATATATATATATATTTATATATATATATATATATATATATATATATATATATATATATATATATATATATATATATATATATATATATATATATATATATATATATATATATATATATATATATATATATATATATATATATATATATATATATATATATAGCTATATATATATATATAGAGGTATCCGGGAAAATGAGAGAAATATCTCGGATTCAGATAGAACATTAAAAAATAAGATAACAAGATTTCTAGCTGCCCTCCCCAAGGAGATACGGCCTCCTAACAGACGCTACTGGAAATTAATTTTGTAGAATAACTTTTAAACTACTTAATATAATTTAATGAAAATTTAATATGATAAACAGTAGTAAGGACCTCTTAAAATACTGCCCTTAAAACATAATTAGCTTGTTTAGTTTACCAGGGGCGGGCTTGGTTGTACGTTTCAATGCTTACATTTTCAATACCCTGTATGATAAGGAGTTAAAAAAAAAATTAATTTTGATACCTTGAACATTAAGCTGAAGAAAAGAGACCCTTGTTCATTGTCGATAAAATGAGACGTTTTCGAGAAAAAAAAATAATAAAGGAATTAATGTTTTATTTTTATTAAAAAGAACTATGATTTTTAATTTTTTTTGTCTGCAACAAAGTGTGATACGAAAGTCATTCAAGGAACAGAAAAATTTCAGTTTAGGTTATTTAATCCGACAAAATTACAAAGATTCTTAAAAATCTTAACAAAAATTATTTTTAGAAATGTAAGCCATGATTTTTTGAAATTATTTAAAAAAACCTAAAAATAATGTACACGAAAATTAAACACTAAATTATTTTTAAACTGAACTCACTGAAGCTTGTAACGATTTAACCTTAATAGGCTCATTAGAAATAATCAATTTAAAACTTCATAAAAGGGTTCAACATGGGCTCCGTGGACTCTGATACACTAGCGGGCAGGACGAAGAGGACTGCTGTACTCGCCACAACAACCCAGCGTTGCTCCTTATCACAACTGGAGAGGAATACACCAAAGTTTTGAGATGACCCCACAGGTAAAAATCCATTGGCATTAGGTCGGGAGACCGTGGAGGCCACGCAATGGTACATCCTCTGACTCTTGTAAATTGTAGATAAAATGAACCGTTTTCGAGAAAAAAAATTGAAAAAAAACATGATTTCTAAATTTTTTTTCTGCAACAAATAAAACTGTTATCAGTATTATAATACTACCTACGAAATATTAATAAATATCTTGTTTTGACGTGTGCATTTTAAATCTTGTCATCTTTCATGTTGTTAACACGTTGATTATTTACTTCGATATTAACTTATTGAATTTTGAATATCTTAATTTGATAATGGAATACACATCTAGTGAGTATGCAGATATACATCTTATGTACGGTCTTGCATATTGAAATGCTTTAGAAGCAAGAAGTTTGTATGAAGAGAAGAAATATATCCTATTCGCAATATTTCAAATCAGAAAACATTTCAGCGACTTGACCAACGTCTAAGAGAGACTGGTGAGCGACTCATAGTTAATAAGATAACACTATTAACTTTCTTTAATAATTTTTAGGAAGTTTTTGGAAAACAAGTACTGATGCTGGTGTGACAAGAACAGTACGTACACAAAATTGGAGGAAAATATTTTGGATACTATAGCTGATACTCTTTCAATAAGCGCTCGAAGATTAGCCGCGCAGCTTCATACGACAAAAACGATTTATGAAGTACTTAAAGAACAGTTGCTACATCCTTATCATCTGCAAAAAATGCATCAACTACTTCCTGAAGATTTTCCTCGTAGAAACCACTTCGCAAACTGACTGTTAGATCAGCAACGAACAAACCGAAACTTCATTAACACTAATTTTTTTACCGATGAAGCAGGGTTTACCTAAAATGGTATTGTAAATTTACCTAACTCGCATGTATGATGAAAACCCTCATGCCACCGTTGTTCATCATTATCAACATCAGTTCCAGTCAATTTATGTTTGGGCAGGAACAATTGGCAACTTTTTGAGTGGACTATGCGTATTGCCGCCACGATTAAATGGTGTACTTTATTTACACTTCCTTCAGAACGCTTTTCTGGATTCAATAGAACATTAGCCACTTGAAACCTGCCAGCGCATGTATTTTATGCATGATAGAACCCCACCTCATTTTAGCGTTGCTGTACGGGACCACCTAAATAACGTCTATCCAAACCGTTGGATAGGCAGAGGCCTGGCCTCCACGGTCTCCCGACCTAACGCCAATGGATTTTTACCTGTGGGGTCATCTCAAAACTTTGGTGTATTCCTCTCCAGTTGTGATAAGGAGCAACGCTGGGTTGTTGTGGCGAGTACAGCAGTCCTCTTCGTCCTGCCCGCTAGTGTATCAGAGTCCACGGAGCCTATGTTGAACCCTTTTATGAAGTTTTCAATCGATTATTTCTAAGCGTATTTAGGTTCAGTCATTGCAAGCTTATTTTTTAGGTTTTTTAATAATGTTAAGAAAAGCATGGCTCACATTTCTGAAAATAATTTTTGTTAAGGTTCCTTTCGGGGACAAAACTGCATTTTTAAGAATCTTTGTAATTTTGTCGGATTACATAACCTAAACTAAAACTTTTCTGTTACTTGAATGACTTCCGTATCACACTTCGTTGCAGACAAAAAAAATTAGAAATCATGTTTCTTTTCAATGAAAATAAAACATTATTCCTTTATTATTATTTTTTTCGAAAACGGCTCATTTTATCGTCAACGAACAACAGTATCGTTTGTTTAGCCTAATGTTCAAGGTATCCAAATTTATTTTTTTTAACTCCTTATAATACAGGGTGTTAAAAATGTAAGCATCAAAATGTACAACCTAGTCCGCTCCTGGTGAACTAAACAAGCTAATTATGTTTTATGGGCAGTATTTCAAGAGGTCCTTACTACTGTTTATCATATTGAATTTTCAATAAATTATATTTAGTAGTTTGAAAGTTATTCAAGAAAAATTGATTTCCAATGGTGTTTTTTAGGAGACCGTATCTCCGTGAGAAGGGCCGCTAGGAAAAAAATTCATGAACTCTTGTCATCTTATTTTTTAATGTTCTATCTGAATTAGTCCTGTGTAACACAGTGTTGTATAACACTTTTGTGTTGACACTTTTACATGTGTCAGATGTGCTGAAACAGTAGAATGATATCCAATGGCACTCGACACTTCATGAAACCGAGGTGCGGGAAAGGTATGGTCTGTTTCAGAAATTACGCGACTGCACGTTTAGCAATAGAGATTTGTTGTATCATGGACTATAGGCAACCCACATTAGGTACATCAAACTATTAGTTTTTATAGTAAACATGTGCGTCATATAAGCCGCGCTAGTCGAGCCTCAGGATTGTTGGCGCTGCGGATTATTTTATTTGATATTACGAATAATATTTATGCATCTCTTTCTTAAAAATTTTCACATTCTGCAATTCTACATTAATTGATTTATTATAATGTTTCGCTTTGTGTGTCATAGTTATGCCGACTCTGATACCCAGCACTGACCTGAGCCAACAGAAATTTGATGCTGAAGCATTGAGTTTCAGTTTTAAGAGTGTCAGATTTGTTTTTAACACTTTACGCAACGCATGACTCCCGACTGTGTCGTGACACAATTGTGCTGGCACAAAGTGTTGAAACACTAGGTTGTGTTAGTGTCATTGTTTCAGCACCCAATATTTCACTGTGTTACCCAGGCCTAATCTGAATACGAGAGATTTCCTACATTTTGCCGGACACCCTGTGTATATATATACATGATGTTATTTAATAAGTGTCCGATTATTTACAGTCCGCAAGGCCTTCATTTTTGTTTAAAATTTTATTTTTCTTTCGTTATTCGTGAATAATTTTTGAAGTGATGTCGAAAATTTTACGAAGATTGAAATTTGGAGATTTCTCGGTATGAAAAATTCAAGTTTGAACAGGCCTCTTTCTCCTTTTGGGCATGTATATATCACATTTTCTAGATGAAAAATCGATTTCTCTATCGTTTTTACGTAAAAAAGCTATGCTTGTCGAAAGTTGCTACAAGGAGCCGTTTCCGACATATTTCGATTTAAATTAATCGTTCGCATGTGTTTATCAAAAAGTGAAACATTTTTGAAAACTTTATTTTTAATCAACATAGAAACATTTCAAAAGCTAGTTTTTACCAAAAATAAACAACGGAACACTAGAATGTATAAAAGTAATGTTGTAAATGTCCACCACTTGCCTGTAGGCACGCATCCAATCTTCTCTTTGATTCGCGCATTATTTAGAAGATTCCTTGAGAATTTTCAATCGTTCTACAAGAATTTATTATTCAACATCTGAATCCAATGGTTACCAAAAGTTCAATTCAAAAATTCTCCCGCTTGGATGCTAAAATGTGCCGTCATGAATAAACCACATTTAATTTCTCACTAGTGGCACATCTAGTTAAAATAGGCAAATCTTTAAAAAAATGATAATATCTCTCTCCATTCAATCTTCCCGGAATAAAGAATGGGATTATAAAATAATCTCCCAGGATTCCTACCCACACGCTAATGTGATTTTTGTATCGCATGGGGATTTTCATCTGACCACAAATGATTGTTGTGAAAATTGGGTAGGTATAACATTTCGAGAGAAATGTGCTTCGTCGGTAAAAACATTTAGTCCAGTCAATGACGGTAAAAAAAGTGTGTATTTATCCCATACAGCACCGATTTGTATGAAAATTTGGATGTAGGTTCTACTTACCATCTATTTCAACGTGTACCCTGTTCCGGGATTTGCTTTTTCTCTGGGGGTGGATGCCACCCCTTCTTGGGATTAAAAAATTTTTCATTGAAAATAAGTACGGAAACCAATGAATTGACTAATTCTGAACAACTGTTGATTCATGAAGTTTTTTCTGAAAGTCAATACTTCTCGACTTATTCGCGAGTGAAATTGTCGTTTTTCAGGCAAAAAACTAAGTTTTCAGATTCTTTTAAGCGAATAACTGGAAAAATATGCATTTAATCAAAAAACTTGTAGAGAAAAAAATTATAGCTTATAAAAAAACAAAGAAAATCGTGTATTTATAATGTATTCTGACCCAACAAAAATGGAATTATTGCTTCTTGAAAGTTTATTGGTATTTACCAATATGTGCATTCATCAATATTTATTTATTTATCAATATACTAATATACATATTCTAATTTCTACAAAAATGTGCTTTTGGTTTTTTCCCCATAACTCGCTTAGTTTTTAAGCAATCAAGTTTTTCAAAAAGCATTTTGTAGGTCTTTTCAAGAGATATGAGCTTATCTAAATAAATTTTTTTTCAGATTTTATTTTTAAAAAGGTTCATGCTAAAAGTGCTCAAAAAAGGTACTTTGCGCGAACACACGCAAGCTTTAAATGGACATATCTTATTCAATTTTTATCCTACAAAAAAAATGAAACGCCAAAATTTTTGAATAAGAAAAACCTACAATTTCGTACTCCACAAAATTTTGCATATCATTAACAGTTTTGAGGTATTTTGAAGAAAAGGCGATTTTTCGCTAAATTACGAAAATTTTTTTTCTCTTCAAACTCAATTTTTTTCAAAAAGAAGTACTTTAAACTTCTGAACACTCAGAACGTATTATAAAAACATAAATGAAGTGAATTGTAAAGTGGCAACAATTTTTTTCTAATTTGGTGGAAGAGAGAGCGAGATTTTCACTATTTTTTTCAAACGAATAAATAGGAATAGGTATTTTTCTCTTCATAACTTGCTTAGTTTTGATGCTAGGAACTTTCATAAGAAATAAAAATAAAGGTTTTTTAAAGGACTTTAAAAAAAGTTTCATGAGTTTTCCCCGAAAAATGCATTGGTTTTTGGTTATTGTACGTAGAAACTTTCCATTTTGGCGATTGAAAATACCAATCTACTTTCAAAAAGCAATAATTCCGTTTATATTGGGCCTGCATACATCATAAATACACGATTTTCTTTGTTTTTTATAGACTATAAATTTGCTTTCATTGTTTTCGATTAAATGCATATTTTTTCAGTTATTCGCGAGAAATAATCTGCAAACGTGTTTTTTGCCTGAAAACCGACAATTTCACTCGCGAATAAGTGGAAAAGAATTGACTTTCAGAAAAAACTTCATGAAACAAAAGTTGCTGTTAATTAAAAACTACTTGCGTACCTCAATGGGACAAAATAGACTTAGTCATTTAGCGCTTCTGTCCATTGAAAATCAAAGAGCGCGCAAGATTGACTTTAATAAAGTGATAAACAAATTTTCTTGTGTGAAATCTAGAAAAAAGTGTTTTTAGTTTTAAGTTTCTGCGTTTGTAACAAAGTGTCCTAAGAGCATTTGCAAACATTCTACATGAAGGATATTGCCTGCAGATTATAATAACTGTTTCTACAAGTTGTGAACAATAAATATCGTCATTAACAGAAAACTGTCGTTCTTTCTCAATATTTATACGATATTATGATTACAAGTGATTTCAATATGGGGCCCCAAATTGTCTTTTGCCCGGGTACTTTCCAACTCAAACTCCGGCCCTGGCGCCAAGATCTTATTTTCGACATGAAGGTAGAAAAAAACATTGGAATTTATTTTCAAAGAGTTTGCTATTCAATGAGAAGAAGATTGGATGCATCGAAATCGAAATATCTCGAAAACCGCTGCTTGTAGCGACTTCTGACAAAAATCCACCAATTGGTAATACATAATATGCGATATGCCCCCTACCGGTGTCGAATAGTACTAGAGCATGGGCGATAGATTGCTTTGTTTTCATCTGTTTACGTCTATTTTATATGAGAAGTTGTTGAGTTTTAATTGTGTTTTGGATCGTTTACAAACGTTCAGAAGAGATGAATCACTATTGTTGTGTATCCTATTGTTCATCTTGGTCAAAAAAAACCCGAATATAGCTTACACACCTTTCGGAAAGCTGGACAATTCAAAGTTGCATTCCAAACAAAGTTGGGAAACAAGGAAATAATGGACAGAAGAAAGGTGTGGATTCATAACTTGAAGATTGAAAAAAAGAAACATAAGAGAGTTGTTCTTCAAAGTTTACTGAGAATAATTATTTTCCCTGCAGTAAGTTTGTGGATTTTTCCATATAGAATTATACCAACTAATGATTTGCAATTTTCAGCTAACCGAAAACGTAGAGTTTCTGAAGTCCAATTCTATTCCAACGAAAAATGTTCCACTTTTATCGGAATCTGAACCTGGGCCATCATCCAGAGATTCTAGATAATTGTATTTTCTTTCATGTAACAACCAGAGGTTCTATTAAAATAATAATAACAAATGATGTTTATTTGCACAACCAAAATAACAGTTTATCATGACATCAAGAATATGAAATAAATCTTGACTCTATAGCTAGGTGAAAACTAAAATATCCAATTATATAATCAGGAAAACAGAGATTCTATCAAAAAAACCAGACTCTCAGAAGTCCACCGTACTTTTAGGAGAGCTGTTATACGTCAGGAAAATTCAAAAAATATAATAACTCAAACCATTCAAGCAGAGTATTCATATTAATTCTTCTTTTATTTCATGTTGTTTCTTTCAGTTTTGCTGGTAAGTACTTAGTTTTGTCCATTATACTCAAAAATTCTTCAGTTGGTAATGAAAGTAGACATGACAGAGATGTTTTCTTGAAACTTTTGAAAGTTTTTTTATTTTTTGAATAAATTGGAGTTCTATCATACAGCCTTTTCATGAGGTATACATAGTTCCTTCAACCAATTAATTTATTCGTCCTCTACTTCATTTTATTATTGATTTTCATGTTAATGATAAAAACTCAGTGTAAATTTCAACTTGATTTTATTATTGATTTTCATGTTAATGATAAAAACTCAGTGTAAATTTCAACTTGATATAGGTAGGTTATCTACTGTTGAACAGAGATAATATTGTCCTCAATCGAAACACAAAGAACCACTAGAAAATACGAAGTCCAAAAAAACAAAAATTACGAAGCTAAACGTTCGAAAACTCAAAATAAAATGAGCTTAAATACCATTACCAATCAATGTAAACGAACAACTAATGGCCCATGCTCTAGTACCAATATTAGCCGTTCCGGCGCTACGATCTTAATTTCGGACACCAATACCAGTTTTCGTTCTAATATCGACATTATTTCAAAAATTACCTATTTAAATATAGGTACATAAAATAAAATTTTATCAATCTGTCTCTCAAAATTGAAGGCCCTGTACCCATGCTTATATGAACTTTTTACCTTAAAAATAACTGAGGAATTGTCCTGTAAAATATCGAACACGGAATAAATAACTTCCTGCATATATGCAGTATCGAAGTGAATTTGTAGGCCGTCACTTTTCTATTTTTGTTGTTGGGACGCGGCAGTACAGTTCAACGGTAGCGTATCGTAGAAAGAGCCTCTGCGCCTGTATGGAAACTCGCTCATCAGAATGGTCGTATTAAAAATTAAATTAACACGCAAACTGCCATCTATGTTTTACCTAATCACATCATCTGGTCTTACTATAAAATCTTATTAGCTGTATTTGCATTATCTTCACTTTTCTCTATGTATCTTTTACTAACTTGATGGTTAGGTTAGGTTAGCATCTACTAACCTAAAAATCGTTTACTTAATGGCTTGACTTACGTTACGATGTATAAAGTTTAACACATTTTCAACGGTGGTTTACATATATATACATGTGGTATATGTTTTTCACAATTTTTTTTATCAACTAATTATTTTGGTAAACCGTTTACGAGTTATCATGTTCGCTTGTATTAAATTTTAACTGTAGTAGAGAGTTGTGTATTGTAACGATTAAGAGTAAAACCTGTTTGTGTGTTGCCTGATTATTTATCAAATATATCACACATTTCATATGTAAAGAGTAAATCAAATTGAGAAAGTTATGGTTTCAAAAAAGTCCCGTCAAAAATCATCTAGTATCAGTAGTATAGATAGTGGCTTGGGATATGCAGTTGAAAAAAAATTAACAAGCAAATCAGTTATGAATAGACAAGTAAATAGTAGTAAACAGTACCAAGAAGCAAACTTGACAGCTAAAACACGGACATTGAAAGGAGGTTTAAAGAATTCTAGTGAAAAATTTCAAGGACTCCCTAGAAAATTATCCCCACTGAAGAAAGAAAATTTGTCTGATTTCAAGAGTATTATTACTTCATCAAAGTTTTCACCCTTAGCTTGTTCAACACAGCAAGTAAAAAAGTCTGAATCTACTTCTGAAAGTAGTGGTGAAGAGGAATTTAGCACAGAAAGAACTATAAGAGTTAAAAGAAATAGTTCAAGTGATTTCGAGGCAGATTCATCAACTATTAATGAAGTTAAAGTTGAGTGCACACCTATATCTAAGAGTAAATTCAAATCAAAATCCAAGATAAATATTATAGAGAATCAGTTAATTCCTTCTGACTCTAAAGATGAAGTAGATAGTGATGGATTATCTGTAGTAGCAGTTAATAAATTAGTTTCATCATATTCTGTTAGTTCAGAAATTGATTCCGAAGAAGAAAGACCAGAATTGCAGTCTAAAACTGAAAAGCGAAATATTAAGTCTCTGAAACCTAATAAAACACGGACATGTATTGCAGTGCATAAAAATTTACAAGAAGATGAGAATAGAAGTTTCATATCTAGCAATTCAGAGATAGATCAACCTACGTCACTTGACTTAAAGTCCAGATTAAATAATTCTTTTGAAGTTAATACGAATGACAGTGATAATGATTCTGAATCAATTGATGTAAGTTATGGAAAATCAAGAGGTATGTATTAATAATTATGTAAAATATTTTGTACAAAACTTGAATTTACTATTTTTATTATCACAAAAAATATCAGCAAAAAATAATTACGAATATATATATATATATATATATATATATATATATATATACCGGGTGTCCACGGAAGGTGGCTCGCCCCTATAACTTTTTCGTTTTCGGAGATAATGACAAGAAATTTAAAAGATCTGTTCGATTCATAAAATTGAATTTTTTGACAAGTAACTCAACTTCATAGAACTTCCGGTTTCACCGGAAGTGACATAAAATTTCGATTTTTAAATGGATCACCTGGTATATTTTCAGTTTTTTCGTCTCCATATGACATTTAGAATACAACCATGTATCATTTGTTACTTTTTGTATTGGTTGTTTTATTTTATTTCGAAATAAATTTTCATTCTAGAACGCTATAGATGCGTTCAAATAAATAATTTCCGCCCTAAAATTGCCGTCCTGGGAGGTAGATTTGTGGGCGTGGCTTCGGACTTCTTTTGTTTCAGTTGTGTTGGTCACAGGCTTCTCGATGATTTCAAATGTTATTCTAATCTCAATAAGATTCTTCATTTAAAGAAAGTTTTAAGGTTATGGGATTTCAGGTTTTTATTAAAAGTTTTCCTTCAACCTAATACCTAGAGTGCGGTATCAAATTAATCGTAATAAAATTATATTTTTTTTTAACCCGACGAGCCACCATGTTGCCATTTGGAAAAAAATAGTAATAAAGGTTTCAAAATCAAATTTCGCATAGCTGAAACATTTTGATCGAAAACAGTGAAGTGTCATTTTAACATACATTTTAGGACCGAAATTAGTTATTTGAACGCATCCACAGCCCTCTAGAATAAAAATTTATTTCGAAAAAAAATAAAAAAATGGTTACAAAAAGTAACAAATGAAACATAGTTGTATTGTAAATGTCATATGGAGACAAAAAACTGAAAATATACCAGGTGTCCTATTTAAAATCAAAAGTTTATGTCACTTCCGGTAAAACCGGAAGTTGCATGAAGTTGAGTTACTTGTCAAAAAATGCAGTTTTATGCGTTAAACAGATCCTCTAAATTTGTGTGAATAAAAAAAAGTTATAGGGGCGAGCCACCTTCCGTGGACACCCGGTATATATATATATATATATATATATATATATATATATATATATATATATATATATATATATATATATATATATATATATATATATAATATATATATATATATATATATATATTATATATATATATATATATATATATATATATATATTATATATATATATAATATATATATATATATATATATATATATATACATCCCAGGTGTCCCAGTATACCTGTTCCAATGGATTATCTCAGCCATTTCGGAAGATAAAAATTTGAAAATTTCATGATCTCCAATTCGTTCAAGGTACCTTCAACTGAGAAAAACAAAAATTAAAAGTCACTTCCGGTTTGACCGGAAGTGACTCTGACTTTTTGATTTCAAATAGCACCCTGTATATATTTTGCAATTTTTTATTTCTACTCAAAATTATCTTTCCAACGATGTATCACACTTTGTATTTCATAACTACTAACCGCTCAGATAATGGAAACAGCCCAAATAACAGATCAACAAATACTCCATTATCAAGAATATCACGCTCAGAAATATGCTTTAGTCATTATATTCTTGTGCCACCTTTCTTTGTTAATTTTTGTTTCTTTTACTATTCATTCTTTGTTTGACGTTCAGTAAAATACATAGTTGATTTCAACTTGAGAAAGGTTTTTTTATTAATGACGGTTATGAGTGAGAAACATTTCCTTTTCTACGTTCATGCAAAATACAAAACATTATTTGGTGAAAAAACTGGTTCTTTATTGCACTGACTGCAATAAAGACTTTTTCTTAATCCCATACTGTTATTTCGATTTAACGGTATTCAGATGACAATTGAAAAGTCAGTGTTAACGGCCGCCGGCCGGCCGTTATAATTTCATAACGGCCGTTAAGAAATCACTTGTTCAAATATTTATTTCAAAACATTCTGCTTACAATAACAACATTGAAATCTTGGTCCACAGCGAGTTGGGAGAATAAACCTCTGATTTTCATTTCGCATAGGCTAATAATACATCTTCATTAACCATCTTTACATTCTTGCTTTTACGCCACATTTCAAAATTTTCATATTCTCTTTGATATCGCTCTTGAGTTATTTTCGGCAGTTAATCAACACTCGCTGCACTGCACATGATTCTCCCAATATTTCTAAAGGAATTTGATTTTGTTTCTCAATTTCATCCATGGTCGTCGTTAAAGCGAACTTGAGAACACAAAAAACTGACGTTGTTTATAAAACTGTCAAACTGTTCCATGACAACAGAGTGCACGACGTTGGGATTTTTCTTTAGAATTGCGAGGTACGGGGTTTTTTCTTTCTTCGGAATCAAAATGTAATCTTTCAACGGGATTACGAAACATTTTTAACGACACACGGCCGATACGCAAATAACGGATTCGGTTAGTTATAATCCGAGGCGCAGCCGAGGATTATAACAATTATTATAACAATATCCAACCTCATCCGTTATTTGCTACATATCGGCCTTGTTACGTTAATAACTATATTGAACTCATCTATCATTCTACTATGGCGTTCTGTCATGACAGACATAAACTTTCAAATCAACGCCAAATTTAGCCCATTTTCTGTGAGATTATATTACGTTTCAAATATTATGTTTCATATAATTATCAATCATATTCATTACATACCTAATGGACTATAAAATTACTAGAAAATGCAATTTGTTAAAAATAAAATTAGTTCCGTCGAATATCAACTGTATTATATAAAATGTTTTTTTACTACTTTTAGTCCCGGCAACGAATGCTCAAAAAAAGGTATAGAGGGAAATGTTTGGAACACAATTTTTGACTTCGTAACTTTGTTGGGACTAGTTTGGTGGTAAACATATCAAAAGTTCCCGCCCGTAGCCTTTGAGCCGCGGGAGAGAGGGGGGTTTCAAGGTCCCTTTTTCTCGGTTTTTCGCTTAAATCTCGGAAACTATGAATCCTAGCGAAATGACCATTCTATACAAAATGAAAGCTGATTAAATTTGCTACAAGTTTTACTTCAACAAATTTTTAAATATCCTGTATAGTTTTCGCGATTTCTGCTCTTGAAAGTCTGTAATTTTGAAGAAAAAAAAATTTGCCCCACAGTTTTTGCTCTTTTTGACCGGATAACTCTTCAATTATGCACCCAAAAATAAATGCCGACAATATGCTTGTAGAATATTAAATTCCCTTCAATAATATATATTGCTTTACTCTCTTATCTATTTTCCTTTAATAGTTAAAACCTATTCGCATAGACTTACGCTCTGGCTACATATCGGCGGCCCTGGACCGAATACCGACTTATACACTTAGTTCAATCACGTTCAATCACGAAGAACTGCCAAGGAAGGAGATGTACTGTAGTCTTTGACAGCTATTCCTCATCAACTTCAAGCGCCAAAATAGCAGAGAAGCAAAGACGCTATCGACTCAGCAATTCTGCTGACATCCATTTCACTGAAGATGACGATATACACTTCAAACAAGAATATTTTTTCTTGAACAAGTTCAACAAAATCAGGCTAATCAACATGCTCAAGGGTTATCTTGAGGAAGATGTTGTTTCGCATCCTGTAAAGGCTTGCAGTAATAGCACGTCTTTGAAACCTTGTTACTGAAGCTTTTTGCGATGAGGAGAAGGAATCCCTTATTTTTCCAAGTCTAGATTTGATGAAAATAATGTCCTTAAGCGCATCAGCTTCAGCCATCAAGATGACTATGAGGTCAACATCTTCACACACAATCCCGACAGCTGTTGTTTCGGAAATTTCCACAGCCGTATCCACGATCAGAACGTTCGAGTCATTTTCTGCTTGAAGGGTCCTGATCCCACTGTCCTCAAGCTAACCTTAAGCATGTTGATTTTGCATACCTTATTTTGTTGAACTTGATCGACAGAAAATGTTCTTGTTTGAAGCTGTCTTCAGTGAAATGGCTGTCAGCAGACTTACTGAGTCGATAGCGCCTTTTCTGCTCTGCTCCTTTCGTGCTTGAAGTTGATGAGGAATAGCCGTCAAAGACTACAATACATCTCCTTCCGTGGTAGTTCTTCGTGATAAAGTGGATGTAGCTCTCGCAGATTGTCGATATCTTGAAATATTTTTGACAACAGTATGGTCAAAATACGGAGAAAAGGCATTCAGTCAGATTTTAGGTGAACTACGTGTATAAGTCGGTATTCGGTTCCGGGCCGCCAATACGTAGCCAGCGCGTAACTCTATGCGAATAAGTTTTAACTATTGAAGGAAAATAGATAAAATAGTGAAGTAATATATATATTATTGAAGGGAATTCAATAGTCTACAACTCTCTCGTCGGCATTTATTTTTTGGGTGCATAGTTGAAGAGTCATTCGGCCAAAAAGAGCAAAAAATGTTTTTTTCCAAAATTACAGATTTTCAAGAGCAGATATCGCGAAAACTATACAGAATATCGAAAAACTTGTTGAAGTAAAACTTGTAGCAAATTTAATCAGCATTCATTTTGTATAGAATGGTCATTTCGCTAGGACGCATAGTTTTCGAGATTTAGGCGACAACCCGAAAAATGGGACCTTGAACCCCCCACCCCTCCCCCTGGCTCAAAGGCTACAAGCGGGGACTTTTGATATGTTAACCACCTAACTAGTCCAAACAAAGTTGCCAAGTCAAAAATTGTGTTCCAAACATTTCCCTCTATACCTTTTCGTTGCCTGGACTATTTTAACAGATAGATTTAAACAAACAATGTCTTCCTTTCAGTTTAGTGCCACCTAAATGAAACATTTTTTGGTTTTTGCATGAACGTAAAAAAATATATGCAACTCCTAATAAAAATTAGTTATAATTGTTCATAAAATATCAATTATTATTGAAGTCAAAATCAAGATTACACAAAATATCGTAGCCTACTGCATTTCTTTCAATTTGAAATTTCAATTTACGTTTTCTCCATCAAATCAAATATGAAATACAAAGTGTGATACATCGTTGGAAAGATAATTTTGAGTAGAAATAAAAAATTGCAAAAAATATACAGGGTGCTATTTGAAATCAAAAAGTCGGAGTCACTTCCGGTCAAACCGGAAGTGACTTTTAATTTTTGTTTTTCTCAGTAGAAGGTTCCTTGAAAGAATTGGAAATCATGAAATTTTCATCTTTCGAAATGGCTGAGATAATCCATTGGAACAGGTATACTGGGACATCCAGTATATATATATATATATATATATATATATATATATATATATATATATATATATATATATATATATATATATATATATATATATATTTGTGGTCCTTGCAATACATCAGCGAAGAAATCTTCACGGTGTGAGTTTTAATGATCATGGTCATCAAACGAGGCTGAGGGGTCAATTGATCTTTACACCGAAGGCCAACAAGACGATCTTTCAGAAATCACATACCTTTTTGGCACCAAGAGTATATAACGTCCTTCCAGTTCATATAAAATTCAGTAGCAGCAATAATCGTTATAAAAAATTATTAAAGTCCTGGATACTTAGTCTCAAATTATTAAAGTCCTGGATACTTAGTCTCTCCAGACAGTTTGTGAGAAAAATTTTGAATGTGGATAGTTTTATCATATACTTATAAACTAACCCTTACTTAGAACGATCAACTGAGAACTTGTTGACCCCTTTGACATGATGAACTGTTTGACGATTTTTTGATGTGAAAGGACTGTGGTATCAATCCTCAAACAAGGTGGTTACCTGGCATCTTGATCACTTGGGATGTCTTTTAATCTTCTTCGAGGTATTTTGCTTTGAGTCATTTATTCAGGTTATGGACATGTAACATATATTCATGTTTTGTAAATTAGGTAATTATTGTATTACTCATGTATTGTAGTATTTCTTATTTCTTTGAATAAATTATTATTCAAAGAAATAAGAAATACTACAATACATGAGTAATACAATAATTACCTAATTTACAAAACATGAATATATGTTACATGTCCATAACCTGAATAAATGACTATATATATATATATATATATATATATATATATATATATATATATATATATATATATATATATATGTTTATATATATATATATATATATATATATATATATATATATATATATATATATATATATATATATATATATATATATATATATATATATATATATATATATATATATATATATATATATGAAGATTTCTAAATGTTTCAGTGAGGACAACTGCTGCAGATGAAAAGAGTATGAAAGCCTTGCAAAAACAGGCAGCAGACCGTCCAGATGAAGTTTCAAATTCCCAGCAGCATAATATTTCATCAACTGATTCTGATAGTAGTGAAAAGAAGTCTAGTAATGAAGGTGATTCATATGTTACTATTGAACGAAAATTACAGCACAAGGTAGGTTGAATGTTTATTTTGAGAATTATCATTTGTTATAAAATCTCTATATATATAATACTAACGTTGCAATTTATAGATTTTGGCACCATTAAAAATGATAAAACCTATTGTTCAAAAAAAAAAAATAGATGTGAATGTATTTTGTGGAAATTATCTAGTACAGTAGACTACTATACTAACATTCAACTCCAAGTGCTTAATAATTTAACACTAGCACAGTATGCTACAAGGTTTAAAAATTGAAATTTTTGATAAAAATTAATGAAAAATTCTTCAAATATAAGAAGAAGACAAAGTATAACATATATAGAAAATTTTGAAATTGACCATTATTAAATTTTAGCTCTAATGTCCACTTTACTGTTGCACTCCTGACAAGTAATTACTGTATCTGCATGTTCTTTGCACACCGATCAGTTACATACATGAGTCATAATTGTTTTCACCCCATTTTTCTGTCCTCCGCAACAAAAACCCATATATTTGCTGGTGGTTCATATTCTAGCCGCTCTTCATGGAGTCTTTTGATTATTAGAAAAAGCCAAATATCGGGAAGTAATGCCTTTATTTCTGCTCTGTCTGTGAGGTATGGCCTCATCAGTGATATAGATAATTTTTTTAGAAAACGCCGTTTGAATATTTTGCGTTGCACGGGTACATGATCCCTAAAAATGTATTATTTTATTTCAAATAGATCTAGAACTACTCTAATAAACTTAAATTGTCATGAGAGTTCATTTTCTGCAAACAAAATCTATTAGGTTATCAAAATATCTTAACATAACTTCCCTCGTGGTGTACTCTGTTCACTGTTCGATGCCACACGAAAGATTTCCAGTCATAATCAACTTATTACTGCAATAACAAAACTAATGTGTAACGGTACATATTGTCTACACTCCAATGATAGGTTAAATGCTTTCGCAGCATAAAAGGAAAACAATTCCAAGTCAATTATATTCCGTTCACTGTAGATGGTTAGGCCCGGTTTTTCAATGCTTCGGCTAGTCGATAACCTTTAGGTAAACCGTTTTTCCACCTCTCATCTTGCGCTAACCTACTGCTATTCTATCGGGTAGAGTAACTATCACCTGAAAGTGTTTGTCAAATGGGTAACTGTAAGCTATCTTGCAGACGCATGCGCTCCGTAGGTTAACAACCCCGAACGGCCCGAACAGTCGAGTTTGTTCAACTGCTTTGTAACCAGTAGCCTCATTTTCTATTTTGTTTTTTCTACGAAAGATGGAAGCATTTGATTTTTTAAGTGATGACGATGAAGAATAAATTAATAGACTTCATTGATTACCAAAGAAGGCCATACGTGGTCAGAGAAAGAAGTAATCCATTTGACTATTTTTATGAATTGGATTTTTTCACAAGATTTAGGTTAAGAAAAGAAACTGTTCTGAATATATTAGAACAAATTGAACAACAGATAGAGACCATAACAGATAGGTAAATTATTTCAAACTCCATAAATCTTTTTCCAAGTTTCTATTTTTTCCCTCCAAGTAGTAGAATCTGTTTTTTTTAAATTCAATTATTGCTTTGAAACCATTTGCAATTTTTAACAGCAACGATCTATCAGAAGGACTAAAGTTTGCCACTATTTTCTTCTTCAATGCTTTTGTTTCACCCATTTTATTATAAAATAATCAACAATAACATAACAAAACATATATTTCCGAAATCGACTGCAAAAGGGGAACGACCAATCAGAAGTGCTCCCTGAAACATCAGTACTACCAACGTTAACAAATATGTCGCTAGCTGACGGTTTGCTAGCCTAGAGTCAAACATTCGAAGGAGAAACGCAATAGTTCTTAGTTGGAACTTCAGCTGATGGTTAAGCTTAACCTATAGTCAGCTAACTGTGAGTTTAACCGAGCATTGAAAAACCGGGCCTTAAGTTTAAATGACTTCACAGAAGTAGAGTGGGCATATCATTATGTTGTTCATTAACTAACAAAATGAAATTTTGTTTTAATCATAGTTTATTACGTCTTCTTAATATAGTGTAAGATTTTATCGTCAATGAAACTTGAAAAAATAAATCATTTCAAGCAATGACAGCTATTAATTTAGGAGGAATTCTTTTCCTAATTAATAAATAGGCATTGCTAAACAATTGGTGAAATTTTTTTTTTTGAGTAATTGTAATATACTTGGTTCAAGTATCACTTTTGAGATCTGGAAGTTTTTGGCCCAATGATACTTTGGTCAACCATTTTCTGAATATTCATAGCCATTTGGGGAACAAGCAGCATGTATAATATGTAACGATGCCCGATCAGATATCAGGACAAGTAACCCTATGAAGAAAACTCATGGTAACAAGAAGATATTCTTGTTACATCAAAATATACAATCTCTGAGGAACAAGACAGGTCAAATAGAAGAATTTTTATATACCCTTCATGAAGTGGTCCATATCATAGCATTGACCGAACATTGGTTTATGTCTGGAGAATGCTTGCTTGCTGTCATTGAGGGATTGCATCTGGCCTCGATGTTCTCCAGGCCATCATTCCACGGGGGGGTGTTGTATATATGTCAGACATGACCCAAATCACTTTGAGGAAGTGAAAGACCTAAAGCATATGCGTCGGGAGGGATGCTTTGAATGTTCAGGTGCTGTGAGCAAGGATTTTGAGGTTCTCATCCTTTGTATCTACAGACCACCTCGTGGTTAAATAGATTTGTTTCTGCAGAGACTGAAAAAAGCATTGAAATACTGCTATAAACACTATAAAAAGTGCCATACTATGTGGCTATGTGGCGATTTCAATATTTGTCTTAAGAATGGGAGAACAAGTAACGACTTCCTCAATGTTGTATACTGCAATAACTTCAAACAGACAATATTTTCCCCAACTAGGGTGACAAATACTAGTTCAAGTTTGATTGACAATATTATTGTAAATTTTGATTATGATTTGGAAGCTGACGTTCTGAATAGTGATCTATCAGACTGTTATGCACAGTTATTTAAAATAACAGAACTAGGTGAAACAACTGAGGAAGTTACATACCTCATAAGGAATTACTCAGAATCAAAACTGGATGAGTTTACTGATGTCGTTTCTTGGGATTGTGTATATGAGAAGACAGACGTGAATGAAATGTATAACAATTTTCAGGATGTCTTCTTAAAAAGTATGCATGGTGTTCTTAAGTACAAAAGATACAATAAAGCTAAAAACCGGCCTTCTGGATTACAGCTGAGATCAAACGTATAAGCAAGATGAAGCGTAGTCTACATTACGATATTCTGAGGGTAATAGTTCTAAATCAACCTATAAGGAATTTTTAAAAGCATTAAATAAGGAAATAAAGAAGGCAAAAAGGGCCGCAAATACGGATTATATCGGTAAATCCAAAAATAAGGCTAGAGCAACGTGGATCTTAATAAGAAAGAATAAGGGATTTAATATTTAACCCAAAGTGTAAAAACCTTACTAGATAATATTCCTCGTGAAAGTAACCAGACCGACGAGGAGGTCCTTGGAAAAGTAAATTCATTTTTAATTGACGCATGCAAGTCATCCTACTAAACGCCGTGTTGTAGTCTGAATGATATCAGGCCGAATAACAAGGGAAATTTGTTTCTTCACCCAACCAATGTACATGAGATAATCTCCACAATAAAATCACTGAAGAACTCTGAATCAGTCGGACCAGACGGCATTCCCATCAGTGTGATTAAGAGAGTAGACTATTACATGGCTTATATCATAAATGCAACTTTTTAGAGTGACTTGGTTCAAGAATCCCTGAAATTTGCTAGAATAAAATATTTACATAAAAAAGGTGACAAATCGAATATGGAAAATTACAGCCCTATAGCTGTACTGAATGGTCTCAGCACAGTTTTCGAAAGGATTATGTATGAGACGATTATTTCTTTCTTTTTTTAGAATAAAATGGCAAAAACAATAAAGTGGTATGGTTTGCAGAAATTGTAGTTGAACGAGGAGTGCCCAGGGTTCGATTCTGGGGTCCCTCCTGTATCTTCTCTATATAAATGACCTGCCTAATATTCTGGGAGAGGAAGTGTTTTTTTTTTGCAGATGATACATCGTGTGGAGTTTCAGGAAAAGACGAGACGGACGTGAAGAGGAACAGTATCCAGACTCTCGAAAAAATGGAAAAATATTTCAGGGAAAATTTTCTGAAACTAAACATTGAGAAAACTCAAGTGATCAGATATTCTTTCCATAAGCAACACTCTGCTATATGCTTTACGATGAACAATACGGCGCTTACTTCAAGTGACGAAAATTTCTGGGCATAATGATAGATGATAGATTGGATTGGAAAGGTCATATCACATCGCTATCTGAGGAGCTCAATAAGTACTGTTACGCCTTGAGAGTTTTGACATCGGAAGTAGACAAGCAAACAGCACTGATTACCTGTCAAGCATATGTAGAATCCAGGATGAGATATGGTATATCATCTTTTGGGCGGGGTCTCCAGACTTTGAAAGAGTATTTATTTTCCGAAAAAGAATGCTAAGATCTATACTAAACCTTCGACATAATGATAGTTGTAGATCTAATTTCCTTGAAAGCTCTGTGCTGCCTCTTATTTGTCTTTACATATATGAGGCCATCATATTTGTTCATAAAAATAGAGACTTATCTGAGAAATGTACAAGAGATCACACATATAATACTCGTCTCAGAGATGATCTGATTTATGAAAAATATAATTTCACGTACTTTCAGAACAATGTTCATTTCAGCATCATAAAATTGTACAATATCACCTGTATATATGAGAAACTCACCTTCGGCGGTCCTCCAGCATTGAATGAAAAGTTGTCTTCTCGAAAAAGCATACTACTCAGTAGACGAATATATAGCAGATGGGTTTATTATTGACTAGTATTTGTTCTGCTTTATTGGACTGTCATATTGGTTGATTTTATTCTGTATACTTTTTAGTTGTGATGTTTTATAAATATACAGCTTGAGCTGATTTTGAGATTAGTCTTGTCTAATACTTAGTACTATTTTTGTCTATATTTTACTGTGTGTATATTTAACTATATTTTATTTTTACTTTATATATTCTGACATGTTCCCCAGCCAGATATAGGCTGTATCAATTTTTGGAAATAAATGAATATTATTATATTACTAATTCAAATTAAAAAAACTTACTGTTTCACAAATATATATTGAAAATTAATAAAAATTAACAAAAAGTTGTCAACATGTTTCGGGTAGTGAACCCATTCTCAAGACTAATACAGGAGAGATGACAGCAAATTTATTTATAAAACTGAGGAAATGAGAGGGGACAAATGGAATTCTAATTGATCATTCACTATAGGTTGTTGATTTTTGAAAGAGCTGGTTATCTCCAAAGCTTCTAAAAGGTCGAGACGTTTTCCTTTATTACCTGCATGTAAACATTTAGTTTTATCCATATCTATGAAGTGATTGTTATGAATACAATGCTCGGAAAAACCAGTAGTATTCTTATTAAATAGAATTGACCTTCTATGTTCATCTACTCGGGTTTGTATTTTTCTACCTGTTTGACCGATGTAGAAGGCAGGACAT
>JARQZK010002914.1:457500-467500 GCA_030704885.1 Cynegetis impunctata | reverse complement strand
AGATTACATTATAACGAATGTTTCCTGTGACCTTTTGGTTTCTGAGGTAACTGATCCTCACATCAGGGATCACAGAGCCATTGTTCTCACCTTTGAGTGTCCTGTACCGAACCCTATAGAAAATACTTCCTTTTGTATATTCCGATGTCTATCTGAAAAAAGTTTACTAAACCTCTCGTTGATGGCCGCAACAGTTTGTTTTGACGACATTTATCTTGATGCAGACATCGATCACTGTTTTGATCATTTCCATAACATCTTGAAATTCTTGTTAGACTCTGCTTGCCAGATTAAACAAAAACGAAATCAAGTTGGACGCAAGGCCGATTGGATTTCTGATGAGATCAGACAAGCTAGGAGGGATCTCAGAAATCTTCACTGGTTGTTCCGAAACTTGAATTCCCAGGAAAGTAGAAATCGATATTTATCCGCCAAAAAAGAATATCAAGAACTACTGAAATCAACTAAATTAAATTTACATAAAAACCTGCTAGAATCTTCCAATAATAGGAATAAAACCATTTGGAATTTAGTTCGTAAAGAAACAGGTTCCACCAACAAGGCTGGGAGTATTGTGTTAAAAGTTAACGATAAAATTATTTCTGATCAATCCAATGTGTCTAATGCATTTGGTGAATATTTCTCTTCAATAAATATAATCAGTGTTCAGGAGCACTTCGATGTGAGTCGATCTCAGTCATGTACAACTGTGTCGCTGACCAATAACAATTTCTTCTTCTTTCCAGTCGAGGCCGTGGAGATTGAATCCACTATAAAAAAATTGAAAAAGAAGAACTCCAGTCGGTTGGATATGATCCCGATTAAGGTTTTGGCTCCTTATATATCGAAACATGTTGCATATCTTATTAATGTCTCAGCAACCTCAGGCAGGTTTCCTTCTGTACTCAAGACGGCTGTGGTGATACCAGTGCACAAGAAGAATGCTGTACACGACATTAACAATTATCGTCCCATTTCATTATTAAGTTGTTTATCTAAAGTCATAGAAAGATTAGTTTATGATAGAATGTTGAAATATTTGGATAAATTCTCATTTATAACAAGTTGCCAGCACGGTTTTCGGTTTGGTAAATCGACGGAATCTGCGGCATGTGATTTGGTGAGTTTTGTGTATGATTGTTTAGATGATGGGATTTTTGTGGCTGGGTTGTTTTTTGACCAATCTCGTGCATTTGATTGCTTGAACTTCAACTTTATACTGGATAAATTGTTCAATCTAGGTTTCAGGGGTGTTTTCCTTGAGTGGATACGAAGCTTTTTGACCAATCGATGGTTAACTGCGGGTGGGGCAACATAGCTCAGCTAGATACCCTGTAGAAATGGGCGTGCCTCAGGGTTCAGTCCTGGGACCACTTTAATTTATTATTTTCATAAATGACTTGCCTGACTATATCTTGAACCATTTCTTCAATTTGCTGAATATCAAGATTGTATTGTTTGCGGATGATACTTCGTTCATTATTTCTGCACAAACTTTTGACGAACTCAGGGCAGGTTGTGAATCACTAGTCGGGTACTTCACGGATTGGTGTTTCAGGAACTCCCTTATATTAAACACAAGCAAGACTGAACTTGTCCACTTTCAGATGAGGGATTCAGATCCCCAATTAATCCTAAATCTTCAGTTCGGTGAGCTGAGGCCTTCTCAAGTGTGTCAAGTTCCTTGGATTACATATTCATAAAAATTTAAAGTGGAGAGATCACGCTGATCACGTTTGCAGAAAATTGAGTAGCGCATTTTACGCTTTGAGACGCATAAAACTTATATTACCACAGGATTCTCTAATAAATTCGTATTATTCACTTGCATACAGTCACCTCAACTATAAGTTCTATTTTGGGGTGATTCCTCATTTAGAAATTCAGTATTCGTTGCCCAGAAGAAAATAATACGTTTGATTTTTAACTTGAAACCTGGGGAGACCTGTAATCCCTTTTTTATGAGGAACAAAATACTGTGTTTCCCTTGTATTTATATTCTTGGATGTCTGTTGTACACTCGTAGAAATGTTTTATCACTGAGTAAGTGTTCTGAGTTTCATGATTATGAAACAAGGCATAGAGAAACTCTCTGTATTCCAAAACACCGAACTTCTAAATTTCAGTCACCTATGTATAATGGCATCAAATTTTTTAACCATCTGCCCCATAGGTTGAAGGTTTTGGAGTACAGAAGATTCAAAAAAGAAGTTAAGTTTTTGTTACTCGAGAAGTGTTTTTACAGCAAGGGGGAATATTTTGATACGGATATAAATTAGCCTATAAGTATCTTGTTATTAGATGTTATATTACTTTTCTTTTTTATTTTTGTTGTCTTTTTTGTAAACGTGCTTTATACAAGTGTATCTTGTCTGAAAGGATGAATAAAGTTATTATTATTGTTATTATTATATATATATATATATATATATATATATATATATATATATATATATATATATATATATATATATATATATATATATATATATATAAATATATATAAATATATATATATATATATATAAAAATATATATATATATATATATATATATATATATATATATATATATATATTTATATTTATAGTGGGAAAAAATTAACTCCGTAATATAAAACTGTGATTAGGTTATTGGGTGAAACGGCTCAAAGGGCTATAATTTTGTAAACTCTTCTTTATTACATCAACGTTTCGGTCCAATCATTGGGACCTTCTTCAGGACTACTAAAATTACAAAAAATCTACAATAAATCACCATCCACTGACAATATGGGACTCCGACTTACATAAAATGAGATTATCGATATTAGACAACATTCCCCTTGAAATCTCACTACCATAAGTGGTAATCGCTTTCAAAAAACAATTTTAATCAGTCAAAAAACATCTTGAAAAAATATAATCTCTAACAAGGATAACTAATTACATCTAAATACATTAAGAAAACACAAATCAAGAGAATTATAAGAAACGGATCCGTCAAACAGCTGATTCTATAATCATTAAATGAATCTTAGGTTGACGGTCATAGAGTAAATTACAATGACAAACGACAGATTGAGCATAGAATTACAGAACCAATCCAATAAAACTAAACAAAACTACACTGTCACACCAACCATAACCATTACACTACTTTATTTTCAGATCCTCCCGTCTTTCTCTGGTCTCAAAATCTCCCCCTCCTTTCTCGCAATTCGAACAGAAAAGAGTAAATATTACTCACATTGGCCACATCACTCCTCTGGTTCATAACATTGTCATGGGATCTGATGTTAAACTTTTCTAGGAAACATCTCTTCCTGTAATTACGTTCCACTTCCAAAATCTTTGCATCCATGAATTTCATCACATGACCCGTGTCTCTACAATGTAAGGCTAGAGCACACTTCTTTGTCAAAATATTTATGTCGCTTTTGTGTTGACTAATACGTTTCTTCAGTTGTTGTGACGTTTGACCTATGTACTTCAGATCACACCCTGAACATGGGATGGAATACACAACATCACTTCTCATGCCAGTTTCCAACGGAGATTTAACGTTAGTAAATGTAGTTAGGACATGAACAACTCGTTGGCAACTGGTATCAGTCAATCAGTAACTAGAACCAGAGTTTCCATGTGTGACATAGGACAATCTGTTTCGAGGCTCATACAAGTACTTAAGTGTGACAACATTCAAATAATACCAAAGAACAACTTCTCAGTGAAGAAATTATTTACTAACGTTAAATCTCCGTTGGAAACTGGCATGAGAAGTGATGTTGTGTATTCCATCCCATGTTCAGGGTGTGATCTGAAGTACATAGGTCAAACGTCACAACAACTGAAGAAACGTATTAGTCAACACAAAAGCGACATAAATATTTTGACAAAGAAGTGTGCTCTAGCCTTACATTGTAGAGACACGGGTCATGTGATGAAATTCATGGAGGCAAAGATTTTGGAAGTGCAACGTAATTACAGGAAGAGATGTTTCCTAGAAATGTTTAACATCAGATCCCATGACAATGTTATGAACCAGAGGAGTGATGTGGCCAATGTGAGTAATATTTACTCTTTTCTGTTCGAATTGCGAGAAAGGAGGGGGAGATTTTGAGACCAGAGAAAGACGGGAGGATCTGAAAATAAAGTAGTGTAATGGTTATGGTTGGTGTGACAGTGTAGTTTTGTTTAGTTTTATTGGATTGGTTCTGTAATTCTGTGCTCAATCTGTCGTTTGTCATTGTAATTTACTCTATGACCGTCAACCTAAGATTCATTTAATGATTATAGAATCAGCTGTTTGACGGATCCGTTTCTTATAATTTTCTTGATTTGTGTTTTCTTAATGTATTTAGATGTAATTAGTTATCCTTGTTAGAGATTGTAGTTTTTCAAGATGTTTTTTGACTGATTAAAATTGTTTTTTGAAAGCGATTACCACTTATGGTAGTGAGATTTCAAGGGGAATGTAGTCTAATATCGATAATCTCATTTTATGTAAGTCGGAGTCCCATATTGTCAGTGGATGGTGATTTATTGTAGATTTTTTGTAATTTTAGTAGTCCTGAAGAAGGTCCCAATGATTGGACCGAAACGTTGATGTAATAAAGAAGAGTTTACAATATTATAGCCCTTTGAGCCGTTTCACCCAATAACCTAATCACAGTATATATATATATATATATATATATATATATATATATATATATATATATATATATATATATATATATATATATATATACATATACCTATAGGTATTTTTCTTTGAGTCATTTATTCAGTTTATGGACATGTAACATATATTCATGTTTTGTAACTTAGGTAATTATTGTATTACTCATGTATTGTAGTATTTCTTATTTCTTTGAATAAATATTAATAATATATATATATATATATATATATATATATATATATATATATATATATATATATATATATTATAGAATGTCGACTAAATATTGAATAAGGCAGTATTGCTTTGGAAACCACGGCTGCTCAGAACAGAATAATTGAAAAAGTATTTGTAAACTTGTGGGAAATATGCCACTTTAAGAAATAATACAAATTTTGGTACCCATGTTCCCAAACACTCAAATAAGTACGGAATTGACTCGCGGCTGTATGTCACACCTAATCGCTCCTTCGATACTTTCTTGCACTCGGAGGTTAGAGGTTAGGTTAGTAAGGTTAGAATAAGTCAGGTTAGTTTATTTTTTTGAGAAAAAAAGGGAGAAAGCCGCAAAATCTGAGTTCATATTCGACTTTTTCAATATTTTGGTTTTGCGCATTACACAGGGATTAGCTGTGACATATAGCCACGAGTCTGAATTGAAGATGAAAGATCGGTGCGCTCTGCATTCAATCCTACTTATGCATATATATATATATATATATATATATATATATATATATATATATATATATATATATATATATATATATATAAATCGCGCAGCCTCTCTTTGCCACTTTAGCCAGAAAACTCTGACACTAAGTTATAACCTTGCAATTTGTAAGTAATATTAATCGGTAGACTCGATAACCTAATTTTTTTTAATCCTGAACTTTCATCAGGACAAATTGGTGAATTTATTGTATCGGCATCGGTCTTAATTACGTTCAAATTTTCAAAATAATAAGACGTCTAAGTGTCGGCAAAAATGAAGTAGACATCCCATACAGGATACAGGTGAAGCTAATAAAAGCGTATTTTTATCCTGATGATCCTAGTTAGGGCACTAGGACAAAGTGATGAAATTATTGTATTGTCGTCGGCTTTTATTACGCTCAAAGATTACGTCTCATACAGGTCAAGATAATAAAAGCGTGTTAAAAAATGAAGGTCAAGCTAATAAAAACGTATTAATGAAAACGTGTTTTAAATATTAAATTGTCGTTCTCATTATTCATTACAACTCAATAGATGTTACATATCCCACATATTTAAATAAATATCTGTTTTATTGATATTCTGCATGAAATGAGCACGTTTTTGAAACAGTAGGCCACCCAGGTAGACATGCATTTTTTCCACCAGGCATTCTTAAACTTGGCCATTGAAAAAACAGAAAACCAAGTTTGTCTTTAAACATTTTTGAGAAAAATTCAGCAATAGTTAGTCATGAATTGGATTGGGTATTGGCAAGTCGTAACATTAGCGGATATTTTAACAAAAAAGTCATTGATAATTCTCCAATTTGTGTTTGCAGTGCCCAGTAATGTGAACATGAATAATAAAAAAAATACAAATTTTGTAATTTTCTTTCCCAGACTATTTTGAAAATATTTTTTTATTTTTTTCTGATCAGCTGTTCTGACCCCTTCATGTACTGGACACCTGTATATATATTTTAAATATATGTAAATATATATATATATATATATATATATATATATATATATATATATATATATATATAAATATATATATATATATGTATATTTATCACAAGAACGTTAAAAAAATTTTCATCAAAATGAGCCACTATCGAATTATTGATTTCAGTGGGTTACTCGAGGACTTGCAGGCAGCTAGTGTTACTCCTCTTAGTTGAATTTATGTGATGGTGTGTTTTTTCATTGTATTTTCGTTATATTGTATGTAGGACTTGTCCAAGATGACCAAAACTTATGTACCTATTATGTATGACATAATAGGTACATAAGTTTTGGTCATCTTGGACATTATCATTATGAATGTCATTGAATTTTACTGATTTTTCAATACACAAGTCAGTTCTATTCTATATATATATATATATATATATATATATATATATATATAAATATATATATTATATATATATATTATATATATATATATATATATATTATATATATATATATATAATATTATATATATAAATAAATATATATAAATATATATATATATATATATAAATAAAAAATAAATATATATATATATATATATATATATATATATATATATATATATATATTATATATATATATATATATATATATATATATATTTATATATATATATATATTTATATATTTATATATTTATATATATATATATATGTATGTTTATGTTTAATATATCAGTTTGATTAACAATATCATATTATTCGCAGAAGCTGGATGAAGTACATATTATTTCGAAATTCCTTAATGAAGATGAAGGCTATGAAAAATTAGCAGTCTCAAAAAATGCTGATTTAGCCGATCTTGACAGTGATGATGAGGTGTACTTACTTCAAATACCTAAGAGTATCAATCCAAAAATTATGGAGGGTGTTACATTTTCATTATCCAAGAAATCTAAATTGAAGACGGTATCAGGAAAATATATTATAAAGCGGCAGTCCGATTGCACATCATCATTCCTCACTTATACTAATAGTTTGAAAATAATGACACCTCTAGCTACTTACAGAATGGAGAAAAATCTAAAAGCTAAAGGACAGGATGAATTTGTCGTAGAAGAAACAAATAGGCAACCTATGCCCAATAATATTAAAGTTAGACATCCTCTTTTTGGTTCTGATTATAAATCCAAAATTCAATTAGAAGATCAAATTAAAGAAAAACTGGAGCAAGCCCTTCAGAGATTCAATTTGAAACGAAAGACCCCCAAGCGGAAAAAAAAAATTAAAGAAGATGAAGAGGACAAGAGCCTTCTCATATCAAAAATACTAGAAGAAAAGTTTGGCAATATAAGTGAGTCATTTACTGAAAATAAACATGTGGAATCATTTTTTCGTGGTGAAAATCCTAAAACGGGAATGGATCTAAAATCAACAATCAAAACAGAAGAACTAGATGCTTCGTATTCCTCAAACCTTTTAGTAAATGAAATGAAATCTAAAAGAAAAAAGAAAAAAAAACACTTCTCACAAACACAAGATCTAGAGTTATCAAATAAAATAGAACATAGTTTTATTAACCTGGACGCAATAAAAAAAGAAAATTGTGAACTGGAAGAAGATACTTCTATTAAAAATGATATTCAGTTCAAAATGGGCAATAGAGAAAAAAGAAAAAAAAACCGAAATGTAACTTCTGAATTAATTGGCTCACTATCTGTTAATGAAATCAGTAAAGAAAGTTCTAATAGAAAGAAAGCGGAAAAAATGAGACATAAAAAGTTTGAAGCCCTTGAAGAAAAACTTGAAATTGGGAACGATATGGAATTTCCATTAAAGAAAATTAAGAAATCTGATGAATTTGAAATAAAGATGGAAATTTCCAACCATGATCAATTGGAATCTAATGAAATACTTCGGAAAAAGAAGAAGAAAAAGAAAAAAAATTTAGAATATACTATGGAAGAGTTATCTGTCAAGGAGGAACCATACGAGGCATATCCTGCACAGAGTCCAAAAAGAAAGAAGAAATCTATTTTGAGTAGTACTAGAATATTTGAAAATCTAGATGTGTCTGACTTCAAAGTTGATGTAAGTAAGATTGATGCATAAGAACTATCAGTGAAAAAAGGTGAGAATTTTAGCAATATTGAAATATGAATACTCATTTGATAACTAATCTGTTTTCAGCTAAGAATAGGCTAGAGAGTACAAGTTATAAAAAAATAAGTAAAAGAAGAGCATGGTTTAAGAAAAATAACAGGTTATGTTTTTTCAGTGGTGTTTTAATTAATTTAATTCATATACACATATGTATCTGTGTATATATATATATATATATATATATATATATATATATATATATATATATATATATATATATATATATATATATATATAGATATATGTATATTATATATATATATTATATATATATATATATATATATATATATATATATATATATATATAGATATGTGTATATATATATATATATATATATTATATATATATATATATAATGTATATATATATATATATATATATATATATATATATATATATATATATAGTTCATAAACCCTAATTGTAATGTCTATTTTTTGTAATTTGAATTGATCATGAAATATATTTGTGAAACACCTATACCAGTTTCTTAATACATAAAGTAGAGTACATTAATTGACTAATAATATTTTATTGTTTTTTATACAGTGTTTTTTGTTATTTAGTGTATACTAATATTCATTCAATCTAATGATCAAATGAGACGTATTTCAATTCACATAAGCTATATAGTTGCATTTTAGTATTTTTTTTATTCTCATGATTTGGTGAGAAAATGTGTGACCTGAATAGTTCTTGTGAGAGATCAAGAAGGCTTTTTATTTTTGAGTCAATTTGACCTATAAAACAGTTTATGAATTTATTGGTATAATTTTTTCTTTTTCGCAGTTAGATGTTATTTAATAGTCTCAAATTTCAAGGTATCATCACTAGGATATTGGCATATTTCATATTATTTGTTGACATTTATTGTAATCATGTACAAAATTATATGTTTTACAAAATGTATTTTCGGTATTTTTTAATATTACATCGACTTATCTTCCACAGTTCAACTTATTTAATTGATTTAAAGATATAACAAAAAATTATTACCTAAATATAAATTGTGGGGAAGTGGTACTTCATAGTTTTGAATTCATCACATATCAAATTGTTATGGTCTTATGGCCATTCCTCATAACCGCAACCATCAATGATTTATAATGATAAATCCATATTGGAAATATTGACCAGATTTTGATGCAATCATTCTATATTCTAATTCAAAAGTTTTGCTAAAATAATAGCATTGCATTGAATACTGTAATGTAAACCCTCATAAGTTTTTTTATAAAAGCACCATTTTGTAAAATAAATATTCTGCAATGTATGCTTGTTGAAATAGTTATTAGTTTTTATTACAACCGACACTACCAAAGAAACATACTAGGATTTTCATTCCAAAAAATTAGTGATTGTGAAAATGAATCAATTTCAAAATTGAATGTTGAAAAAAGTAACAACAAATGAGAGCCTCACTTTCTTATAGAAACTTCTCTACTTAATGACCTTTCTAACAGTATGCTACACATTGATAAAAGAAAAACGTTTCTGCTTCGGTATATCCGT